>JAPYYR010001154.1:0-35970 GCA_030523065.1 Aphidius colemani | reverse complement strand
CAAGCAAACAGAAATGAAAAGGAAGTATCAAATCTTAAAAAACAACGAATATGTATGCATGAAATATTATCTATTTCGACGAACTCTGAAAGATCACTAGGAATCATTTAGTTATGTAATAATACACAATAAGTTAACTATATTATGGTTTAAATATTTTTACTTATGTTATTCGTCGTGTTCACATATTAAAAAAGGAGAAATAACATTGAAATTTTAAAAAAGTAAAGGCTTACGAATCAGAAAAATCGACATACGTGAAAAATCTTTCTCCGAGCCATTAAATAGCCCTTTGAATGCTCTTTTATCTACAAGAGATAAATAATCAACAGTGTTGACCCCTATGTTTAGCCATTTTATATTTTAGAAGTTATTTTGTATATTCGCTAACAGTCGACGCTTTCTGATTCAACAGATGGCGTTCACCCGGAGCTCCGATAGAAGATTTTGTTGAAAGAAAGCACTTCATTATTATATTACAGTGCTAATGCAATTTGTGAAAACCATGATACAATTATATATTTTTGATATAAAATTAATCAAATAAATTAAAAATAATTAACTCACAATGTCGTTTAAAGTTGATGACTTAAATTCAATCTTGGATTTCAATTCACAAATCACAAAAGTTGTTATAATTAAAGTTTCAATAAAATTATATTGAACTCTTTTTTTTTTTTTTTTCTTTATAAATAAATAATAATTATATATTTTATTAATAATAATAACAGTATTTTTTAAAAAAGAACCCTTTAATATTTCCGTTGATAAGCTAAATTGTATTTTACCTACTGTGAAATTTCAGCTGGTATTGTCGTGTCAACAAAATTAGATTAGATTTGATTCGATTCGACTAATATCCGACTGTACCCGATCCACTTTTTCAATAAAAGCACGTGTTATCTTACAATTTAACAATATAAAAAAATAATCTCGTAATATATAGATATAATTATTTTATCGTTAAAGATATCAAAGTAGTTGATAAACATATTTCCATTTTTTTTACACACATTAATTAATTAAAATGAGTAATTATAATAATAATATAAAATTAATTGAAGATGCTGTCAAGACTTATGTCAATTTTCCAAAAGAAGGAATTATTTACAAGTAAGTATTATTATTATTATTATTATTACAACAACAAACTACTAATTAAATCAACTCGTAATAAATTATTATTATTTAATCAACAGAGATATTTTTGGAATATTTCAAAATGTGACAGCTATGAAAGCCATGAAGGATCTTTTAGTTGATCATGCTGCCAGTCTTAAAATTGACGCCATAGTTGGTCTTGATTCGAGAGGTTTTTTGCTTGGTCCATTGATATCACTTGAGCTTGGTAAGCCTTTTATTCCAATAAGAAAAAAAGGCAAATTACCAGGTAATGTTATGCGTGAAAGTTATACACTAGAATACGGCGAGGTAATGCAAATAATATTAATAATAATAATCTTAATAATAAATGTATATTAAAACAAATGTTGATTAATTGTTGTTTCAGGCAACATTTGAAATTCAGACAGACAGTATTAAAAGTGGACTCAAAGTTTTAATTGTTGATGATTTACTTGCAACTGGAGGTAATTAATTTTATAAAAATAGTAAAATTATTTATTAATAAAAATTAATTTGTTGATTAATTAAACAGGTACAATTAAAGCTGCTGTCAAATTGTTGAAAACAACTGGTGCTGAAGTTGTCGAGTGTCTTGTCATAATGGAACTCGTTGGACTCGATGGAAAATCAAAAATTGATGCTCCAGTACATTCATTCATCAAATACGAATAAATCATTTACCTAGGTAATCATTTATTAAATAATATAATTGCATGATTTATATTTTACCTCGATAAATTCCATCAATGATTTTATATATATATTTTTTTTCATTTATACAACAAAAAAAATTCAAGTAAAATATATAGGTATATATATAAAATTAGTTAATTATTATTTATTTTCTAAAAGTCTTTAATGATCCTAAAAATGATTGTACTTCTTCTTCAATTTTATCAACATTTTTTTGTAATTCTTGAAAAGATTTTTTTTTCTTTATTTTGTCATTCTTATTTGTCGCTTTGTGTTGTTTAATATTTTCTGTTAATGTTATTCTTTGATATTCATCTCGTTCATTTTCTAATGATAATTTTGTTAACTTTAATTGTTCATTGTAACATTTTTGTAATTCTTTTAATCTTTGATTATGAATTTCTTTTGAAAAACGTTCAACTTCATCATTAATCATTTTTTTTTCTGCTCTTTTTTTGGCTTCTAAATTTTTTTGTTTAACAATTATCTCTTCAGCTTGAAGTTTTTGTAATTTCGATATATTTTCTTGATCACTTATTAAAAATTTTGGAAATTCATTCATTAAAAATGGTGGATATGGTCCATTCTCAGGCAAAAATTCAAACTCGTCTCTAAAAAATAGATTAATTTATTAAACTCAAATGAAATAAAAAAAAAATATATACTTACAAAAGATATCTTGATGGATGATTTTTTTTAGACACATTGGCATCTAATTTTTTAGCAATTTTAATGATATCATAAACACCAACTTGTCCAGGTGTTCGAAAAAAATGTTGAGCATCTTGTTTATTTTTTAAAAACCTAAATATAATATTTTTCAAAGAAATTTCATAAGCAACAATGCTAAATAATAAAAATGACGGTTTGCCATATGACAATATATGATCCCAAAGTATCAACCATTCATTTGCTGTTAATACTTCACTCAATGTTGTCCTCAATAATGGCCAAGCATATTCACTTGATGTAACATTTATTTGACAATAATAACCAAGTAATTCTGGATCAACTTCCATTAATATATTTTCAATAATTCCAAGTATATTTATTGGTGGTAATGGATGATACTCAAACCAATTTTTACAAAAATTCATAATAATTGTAAGAGACATTTCAAATGCTGCTAATGAATCATTTTTAAATACAATTAAATATGGAAATATTAATTCTGGAATAAAATATGCTTGACTCAATAATGGACAGAGACAAACTAATTTTTCAACAGTTAAACTGAGAATTGTTCCTTTACTTTTGTCAGTTAAATTTAAATTTTTTAAAATTTCAGGCTTCATGTCATCACCAATTTTATCTGTTAGCTCAAGACATGCTTTACGATTATCTGGTAAATTTAATAAACTTTTCCAAATACGTTGACGATGTCTTTCTGGATATTCTTTAAATTCTTTTAATATTGGTAATAATTTATTTTTTGTTAATTGTTCATTGACTTGTTGTCTAATACACTCAAGATGTTGATCAACACGATGTGATGATGTTTTAATATTTTCTATAGATTTATTTATTTTTTTTTTAATTTTAATAATTTGATTAATTGCATTTATTGTAATGGAACCATCAAATTGAATTGCTGCAATCCATTGACCTTGTGGTGATAAACAAAATTTTCTAATTCCATCAAATACTTTGTCGATAATTGGAATAAATTTATTTGTTGATAAATCAAGTAGTCGTAAATTTCCATTGTCAAATAGAATAATTAAAATTTTTTTAAGACCACAATCAAGTGTTGGTTTAAGTAGCTGTATTCTTCTAGGTGATGATGATGTTGTACCAGCCAATGTAATGGCCATTGTTACAGTCCATGTTTTTGTTTCAAATATTAATATATTTTTTTTATCAACACCACCACCACCACAAACAATCATACATCTTCCATTATCAACAAATATTAAATCTTTTCCATTTGTCATATTGTAATCATTTAATATTATTTTTTTTTCATTATTAAAATCATTAAATTTCCATAATTGTATAATATTATTTTTATATAATACAGCAATTAAGCCATTTGATGATATTATTGACTTTTTAAGATGACTTGTAGTATCAAGACGCAGCTGATGAATTTTATCACCAGTTTGTAAATTCCATATTACTGCTTCTTTTAGTGAACAAGTTAAGCAATAATTATTGTAATATGTTATACATGTTGGAGATATTTTGTGACCTTTTAATGTACAAAATTGGGTCAATGATTCATGTGACAATTTTAAAATTTTAACATCAGCTGTTGTTTGTCCAACGAGTATTTCACATTTTGCAATTGGACTATATGATACAAATGTTGATTGGCCAATTGTTCCAAGACAAATAAAATTCCAACCAGTTGAAAAATAAACAAATAAATAAACACTACCTTTTGAATCAATGCAAATTAAATTTTCATCATCATCATCATTATCATTAAAACAAAGATGAAGAAAATTTTTTCTTATTTGATATTTATTTGTTACATTACTATCCAATATTAATTTATAATATTCTGGACCAAGTTTTGATAATTTACTCCAATTTTCTGATGACATTTTTGATGGCTTTGTTGTTTATTTTCAATACTATGTGACAGTCGGCTTGACATTTTATCAGTTAAGGTTATGTTGAATTGTTTATGTATATTCCTATTTCCTATTGGTCAGTTAAAATTTTATTTTATTTAATTATAAAACCGGAAACTTTTAAATTTTAAAAATAATTATCGATGTATTTAACATTTTACGGAAATTGTTCATACTTTTACATATTTTTTTGTCATCATTTCTTTTTCTCAAGGAAATATTATTTATTTATCATAAAAATAACATTGACATCGTCAATATACACACGACAGCAATAAATTATTATAATATTAATTTATTTGTTAATAAAATGATAAATGTAAAATGATCATACTCAATGTGAACTTGAAAGAAAAAAAAAAATAAAAAAAAACAAAAAAAGCAAAAAAAAAAAAAAAAAAAAAAAAAAAAAAAAAAAAATATTATTTTTTTCATTAAAATAAAAAAAAAAAAAAAAAAAAAAAAAAACAAATTTAAATACCTTCGTCTATTTTGAACAATTTAATAATTGAAATTTAAATCGCATAACGTTTATTTATATTATTATTATTATTTAAACAGCAACAGCAACAACAACAATAATAATAATAAAAATAATAATAAAAGGAACAGTGCAACAGTGACTATTAATAAAAATGCATATATGCATGTTTTAAAAGACACGAGTAAAATTTATTTGATTGCAAAAGACGATTCGTTCCAGAGGTCAATCAAGCAATTGAACTCGCAACATAAACAATCATTGACACGAACTATCCAATCAAACTCATTATAATATTTACCATTTAAAAAAAATTCCATAATAATAATAATAATCTTTACGAGCCATTTTAAATTAATTAATTTTTTTTTTTTTATTATTCCAGAGTTTATATAGCAATAAATTAACAAATAATTTGATATATGTCTTGTGTTTAAAAAAAAAAAGGCGGGAATAATTATAATTAATGCTCATTCAAAAAAAAAAAAAAGTTAATTATTTGACATTTAATTTATTAATAACATGTCAATATTGTTGCAAGTTTGCAATTACTTCCTCTTTCACTAAAGTGCATATTGCATATGAAATGTATGAACCACCAACTACCAACTACCACTATCTATCTCTATACAAACTTGTATATATATAAATGTAGAAATTTAACGATCGATAGTTGCAAAGGAACATATAGCTGCATATAACTGCGCCCACTTTCATTGCAATTTAAAATAATAATAATAAAATTACTCCAAAAATAATATAATATATTTATTATTTTTTCATTCAATTGAATTGAGGTGAATTGCGGTCTCTCCTGACCCCCCTCAATGAGCAAACAAAGAAAATGAATAAAGACAAGGTAAATACTGTATGGTAGAGTACATTGCCATGATGGTGGTGAATAATCTCTCTTGTCGTTGTTATATTATTTAGAGTTTATGCGATATACATGTTGTATACAACGCAGACGCAATTTATTTATTTATTTATTCATTTGCAAGTCACATAATATGTTAATATGTTAACATGTTTAATAAATACAACATCTGACAGTATTTTTGTTGGGCTGCTCTCCAAGCTGCTGGTTCAGAGATCCAAGCAGATCCAAGTTGTGTATGAGCTAACAATCTAGCATAGAGAGTCTATATGTATAACTGGGCTCAGTCAGTCAGTCATTTATATGGTATATATGGTATATATTGTATATACGAGTAGTATATATTTTAAATATTGTTGTGTGTGTGGGATGTGTGTCGTGTGACCGACTAAAACTGTCTTAAACTGGCTTCAGTCAGTCGTTTGTACTGACCAGACCAATTCACATCATCATCAAGTTTTTTTGTCTTCTCACATCTCATCTCAGCTGTGATTGACAATTGACTTGACGTCTTTATCCATAGGTAATAATTTTATTTATTTTTATTTTAATATTTACTTGAATTATTATGTTTCATTTATTTAAATAATATTTTATAATTATTTTCATTTGATATATATATATATATAGTTTTTTTTTTTTTCTGTTTAATATTATGTGCAAAGTCCAGTTTTTATTTATTTATCTTTTGTATTTTTACAACTAGTTTCCATGTATTTATTTTATTTATTATTTATTTTCAATTAATCACTTTCGTACATATATGTAAATTTATTTTTATTTTTATTTTTAATTGTCATTGTCTTGTTGTCTTGTTGCAGGATATGATGTTGATGTTTCAAGTGCCAATGTTTAAAAGTTGACGACCACACAAAAGTGCCTTAAATATAATTATTTTAAAAAAATTTCATAAATCAATTTTCAAGCAGGGATCCAAATAAATAAATATAAAACAATTTTTTTTTCTTTTTTATTGGTGATTTTAAAAAAAATTGCTTCAATCATAATCAGTATTGTGTATGTGTGTTTGGCTGTGAAAATTATTTACAATGGATCCCTATTCGTTGAGGTAAGAAATTGTTTAAATTTAGTTTTACATTGACGTTATTTTGAGTATATAGTGGGCCTATCAAAGTCTTTTTTTTTAAATTTACTTTTGGGTCAGTTGAGAGTGTAGAAAGACTGCTGGAGAAAGAAATGTTTTTTTTTTTTTTGTTACAAGTAGTTGCAGAGTAATTATTTGATAAATTTTTCATCTTATCTTTACTTGCTTGTAAAGAAAAAAAAATACAAATTTAAATATCAAAAAATTATACTGCATCTAAAGACATTTTTGCTTTTATTGTTTAAAAGTATATCGTATTTATTTCTGGCTAATCAATACAGAGAAAAAAAATACAATAAAATGTTGAGTAAGTAGTCTTTTTTTTTTTCTGATTGAATAACAAATGTGAAGTTCGAGGCTAATGCTTTTATTATTATATTTTTTCATCTTAATAATTTTTATAACTTGAGTGTTATCATTAAAATCAGTCAGCAGTTGATATTTATCATTTATCAATTGTGTCTCATCGATTATCGTAACAATTTACTTTTATTTCCTTTCATATAATCAACGAAATGAAAATTTTAAAATAGTCCACATAAATATATTTCAATGTCAGCTATTTTAAACGAAAAACTATTATTTTATTTTAATACATAAAAAAAATATATGTAAAAATTATTATTTGTCATTAAAAAAAATATTAAGGAAAAAAAAAACCAATGAGATCATCAGAAATATGAAAAAATATATTGTGAAATTTTACAATGTTTTTATGAGCTCTAGATTTTATTTTTCATAATTATTTATTTCCTGTTAATGAGTCAAAAACTAAAATAAAAAAATAAAAAAAATCATTAATGATTTGGCTTTATTTTCCATTATGATTATCAGAAAAATAATGACAGTAAAAATAAAATAACAATCACTGTATGTATGTATGATGATAATAAACTTACGTGTCACGAAAAGTATTCTTTGTCGAGTTTTACATTTAAAAAAATATTTCGTATATTATTTTAATGGATACAAGTAACAAAATTCCACGAATCTATCAACTGGTGATTTAATCTAGCGGATGATATAAAAAAAAAAAATAATTTTATCTGTGTAAATTAAAAGTTTTCAAATTTTTAATCTCAAATTTATTTACTTCAATTGACAATATTAAGCCATAATAAATACAAATTAATATATTCACTTAAAATTTAATTATACAGATATTAAAAATGATAAAAAAAAAAAATATTTAAAATAATAAAAAATTGTATATATACTTTCGTTGACCCCAATATAAAAAATATATAAAATAAAATGACTATAAAATGGATATATATAAGCAAATAAAAATAAAAATTAATATTCAATTGAAGAAATCGATGAGAGTAAAACAACAAAAGAATTATCATCAAATAAAATAGCAATAATACATTAAACAAAAGATTAATATTAATATGTCTTTGAGGGATTTATGTTTTATCCGTTGATAAAAATTATTATATAAATTTTCGTTTGATGTGTTGACTAAATAAGAGGGATAAATAAGTCTCAACAATTTATTATGATTAAAAAAGAAGAGTCATAAAATACAACTCGTTTAAACAAAAGATTTAAAAAAAATTGTAAGAATAATTATAACAATTGATAAGCATACCAATTAAAAAATACAAATGATTTCAACAAAGTCAATTGTTATGTAAAAAAAAATAATAATTTCATGGCCAGTCTGATAAAAATTTCCCAGCTAATACTTAATAAAAAAAATATTTTCATATCTTAAATTATCTCACTTTTTTTTTTTCTATCAGTGTTGAGCGTGAAGCATCAAAAAATATTGAAGAAAACGAGAGAGAATGTTTCAAGGATGCAATTGTATCAAGTAGAAGTTTAAACAAGGGTTTTGTTGAGCCAACAAAACTTAAAAATGCATATCCAGAGGTACGTAATCAATTGATTTATTTATTTATTAATTAATTTATTAATAATATTAATTTATTCAATTGTATAGATAACTGCTTGTGTACTGACTGCAACATTTCACATATCTGTTGGTCTTGCAATGTCATTTTCAGCAATATTAATTCCAGATTTAGAAAATAAAAATTCAGAAATTCCTGCAACTAAATCAGAGACATCATGGATAGGTAATTTATTAATTTATTAATTTTTTTTAATTTTTAATTTTCAATTATATATTAATATTTTTTATTTTATTCAAAATTAAATTAGCAAGTATTATCGTAATATCAGCACCAATTGGATCTTTATTGGGTGGTATACTTATGGAATATGTTGGAAGACTTAGAACATTACAAATTGGAACAATTCCAGCAGTTGCTGGATGGATTATGATTGCTTTGTCAACAAATGTACCAATGATATTAGTTGGACGTGTATTAGGTGGTATAGCAACAGCAATGGCAACATCACCAGCAATTGTTTATATAACTGAAGTTGCTAGACCAGAATTACGTGGTTCATTAATGTCATTTGGACCAACACTTGCATCATTTGGCATGGTATTGTCATATTTAAAGGGTACTTATTTACCATGGAGAACAGTTGCTTGGCTCGGCATTATTTATTCAATAATACCAATTTTTTTAATTCAATTTTTTGTCCATGAATCACCTGTATGGCTTGTATCAAAGGGAAGAATTGATGAAGCAAAAAAATCATTAGAATGGTTAGTTTATTAAACAAAGAAAGTCATAATTAATCACTCAAGTGAACTTTGATCAGTGATTATTGATGATATTATATATTTTTATCTCTTTTTTTTGTTTTATAGTTTATACAAATCAGAATTGCAAGCTGGCAAAGTATCAGCTGCTGAACAACAATTTGTAACAATAATGAAAGAACATGAGATTAAATTGAGTGAACAAAGAAGAAGTAAAAATAGCTCATTGGGAACTAAAATGAGAGCATTTTTAAAACCAACTGGATGGAAACCAATGACAATATTATTTTTCTTTTTTTTGTTTCAACAATTTTCAGGAATATATATTACACTTTTTTATGCTGTAACATGGATTCAAGTGAGTTTTTTTTATAATAATTTATATTTATATTTATAATTTATAATTATTCCTAATATACTATATACTAATAGGAATCTGGTGCTCGAATTGATTCATACTGGGGATCAGTGTTTGTTGGTTTAACAAGATTTTTTTGTTCAATGGTCAACACTTGGTTATTAAGACGTTACAAAAGACGAGTACTTTGTATAATATCAGCAATTGGAATGTCAATTTGCATGGGAATATCTGGTTATTTTACATTACAAATACAACAAAATTATTTTGATAATCCATCAGCAAATTTAGTTCCAGTTATTGGTCTATTGATGTTTGTTGTTATGTCAATGGTTGGATTTTTAACAATTCCATGGACAAGTATGTTAATTATTTTATTTTCATTTTTATTTATTTATTTATTTGATAATTAATTAATTTTTCAGTGACTGCTGAACTTTTTCCAACTGAAATTCGTGGTATTGCACAATCAATGAGTTATGCTATGGCAAATATACTTATGTTTGCTGCTGTACAAAGTTACAGAGGTTTAACTGGATATTTAGGTGGTCCATATGCAATACAATGGTTTTTTGCTGCTACGTCAATTGTTGGTGCTGTATTTGTATGGTTGTTACTTCCAGAAACACATGGTAAAAAATTATCTGAAATTGAAGAATATTTTCATAATAATTTCTTGGCTGTTGGTGCTGATGCTAAAGCCAAAAGACGACAATCCAGAAGACGAGCACAACGTAAAGAACAAACTCCTTTAAATCAAAATACAAATGGAAAAAAATCTGAGCTTGTTTAAATTTAAAAAAAAAAAAAAAATACAATTATCCGATTGATTTCGTCCATTTTTCCTTATATTTTATTTTATTTTTTTTTTAAAATCTCAATATAGTTATAATAATTAGTTATCATTGTATATTATGAATGCGTCCAAAAATGGCCTTTTTTATCTTTGTATATTTTACAAGTTGAAACAAACAAACATCTTAATTGGGTACTTAAAACTAAAATTAAATTACAATGTCAATTTAATGGTGCACAACAATATATTATACAGTGCCTTTAATTAATTTTCTTGTGTCCTCATGTACTTGATTATATAAATTATTTAAAAAAAATAATGTCAAACAACTTACAACATACAACTGTATAATGTGATAAATTTTTTTTTTTTTATTATTATTATTCAATTGTTAAATAAATAATTAATAAGTTATAACAATCAATTAAATATACTGTTTATTCAACAATTTTTAAATTGAATAAAATTGAGTTGTCACTGTTGACGACTGCATTTCAATTTGTCCCATTTTAAATTGCAAACGATGAAGCCAACGGAGTAATATTGCATTTGATTCACGACGATTTGAAATATAATTATCAGCCATTTTACTTGGTGGAAAATTTCGACAATTTTGTAAACGCATTTGAAGAAAACCAGGTAATTTATTTTGATGAAAAAATAATATTGGACTCCATAATGGTAATAATTTACTTAATAAAACTGATTGACTCTCTAAAAGTGCCTCTAAAAGACTCAAAAAATGAAGATTAACTGTATCAGCAAACTGAAATATAAAAAATATATAAAAAAAAATTTCAATATTTAAAATAAAATAAACTTTTGTCAGTGTACATACCGTTTTTGATAATGAAACAAGATGAAGAATACTCGGTGTAACTTTACCCCAAAATTCAAGTAAAATATTCATTGTAATATTAAAACTTTCTAAATTTGATGAATTATTTCTTGATACTTCTTCCAAATAAACAGTCCACAATTGACAAAGAATAAATGCATGAAATAATGATGACATATGTAATACAGATGTTTTTGATTGTTCAGGAAAACCAGAAAATATAACTTGAATATGATCAGCAACATGACATGATACTTCTTGTGGTACTGGTTGTGCAACTGGTATTGGTGGTCCATGTGAATGTGTATTATTATTTTGACAAACAGAATTCATTGCAGTATGTGTCAATGCACCCAATAATAGCCAAGATAAAAGTCTAATATGACCAATACACTCGACAAACTCACGAGGCCTAGAAAACCATAAATAAATATATTTTTTTTTTTTTTTTTCTAAATTTTTTAAATTAAATATAATAAAATAATTATACCCTTGAACAACAGATGATGGTGCTGTATAAAGCCAAGGAAGATATCTTGCAATTGCCCTATTTTCTCTATTATTACCTCGTGTTATTTCCAATGCTAAATATTGAGCAAATCCACATTTTAATGTACCTCCTAGTGTGTCTTCATTGAGACCAGCTTGCATGCCTTTATTGTAACTTTTAATTTTACTTATTGTATGAAAATCAGCAAGAAATTCAAGCATATCAGAAATTTGATTTCTCAATGATTCTGATGCATTTGTATTGAATATTTGTGGATTTTCTGTATATATATTTTCAATTGTAACAGTTGTTGGTAATGAACCACCAACATCTTGAAGAACAAATTGTAATAAAAGTAAAAAATTATTATCTGGTATTGTTGTTTTAAATTTCATAGCTTGTACAAGTTCAAATACAATTGTACGACCAAGTAAATGTTTATCACGTTCACGAAGATATGCTCGATGACACAAATAACATAAATCTGTTAGATAACTATATTTTAATATAGAATGTTGAATTGTATAACTTAGTATCTTTGAAAATGGCTCTAAAATACTCTGTAAATAATTAATTTAATTTAATTTAATAATCTTATTTATATTTATATATATATATATTTTGTTTATTTACTTTTGTTTGATGAATTCCTGGAACTTTGAGAATTGATATCATTATTCTGAGTAGTGGTGCAGTGTCATTTAATGAAGACAATATAAGCACAAGTCTACGACAAAATACATCAAATTGTGCAACTAAACCACTCCAAGTTGCAGCACCAGGACCTAAACCAGCTTCAAGTGGCAAACAATCCATATAACAAGCAACATTGTATAAAATTATTGGTAAATGATCAACTGGAAGTGATTTTTTACCATTCAACATCTGTAAATAAAAAATTCACCATGTAAAATATAAATATAATGCAAATTAATATATTTTTTTTTTTTATCTTTTTACCTCAAGAAGTAATTGAAGTGGTGCAATTGGATTGAGCTCATTAAAATCAACTAATGCTTGTGATACACTTTTAAAAAATTGTGTTCTCGTTGATTCATTAATATGTGTTTGAAATATTTGTACAAAAATACCATTTGGTGCCAATTGATGAAGTACACATCTTAAAAATTGATGTGCAACACTAATAGCACCACCAGGTAAATGCATATTTGTTTCACTCTGCCATGGATACATTGAATTTGATGCTGCTTTTGTTACAATACCTAAAATTTCTGGTAATAATGGTGCAGCCAATGCTGGCTCACGATGAATAAATGTACCAAGTGTTATAATACAAAGACCAAGTTCTTCATCAGAATATTCTTCTTTAATTGTTCCACATTCTGAACAACGATCAAATATACAATCATCACCAACTCTAAATGTACTTTGTTTTAAATTAAAATCAGCATGACAAGCTTGTTGTGCAGCAGCATCAAGATTTGGTTGTGAATGTGAACCTGACCAAAGTTCAGTTCTTCTTGGTTGTCCAATAATATGACATGTTGCTGATGCATGAGCACGTCTTGCACGATCTCTACCAGCTTTTGCATGATCACGAAATTTAGCTTTTCTTTCATGATCTAATAATCTAAAACAAAAATCATCATTTTCTAATGGTCCAGGTGGTGGTGATTCTAATGCAACTTGTTTTATTAAACGTCGAGGACTTGCACAACGACTTGGTGTATCATCATTTTTTGGTAATAATGAACCAGATATTAATTCATCACCAAGTGAATCTTGTTTATCAAATTTTAATGATGAATCTTGTTCGTCAATTGAATTTTTAAATGATTCTTCTAATTCAGGTACACCAAGTGCTTGTCTAACACGTTCAACAAGACCAAATATTCCTTTTTCTTGTATTCCAATTGGTAATAAACGTTCTGGCATTGGAAATTCTAATTGTGACATACTACGTGGACTTGTTATATCACTTGATGCATTTTCAGAGTCTTGTTCAAATGATGAATTTATCATAAGTACATCCATTTTTGATAATGGTGATTCTGGTGAACCATATGTATCATCACAACGTAGCACACGATGTGTTGACACACTTGGTCTATTTATTGCTGTACGTGAGCCACTTCCAATTGGTAATAATCTTTCAATATTTGGCTGAGTAACATTTATTGGCCAACCAGTTGTTTGAATTTGACAATTGTCTGTTGATGCACGTTGTGATGACATTGATGATACTGCTTGTGAACTTGAATCATCACTACCAATATTATGACATCCAATATTATATGATGACACTGGTGATATTAATGGTGGTAGTGGTGGTGGTGGTGGTGATTGATCAATATTTTTTTGTCTATCCAAATGTTTTTGATTTGTTATATCAATATTATTATTATCTAATTTTGTTGATGATGAATTTGTACGTTCTTTTGATGATGTTGATGATGAAGAGGATGATAATGTTGATAATGAATGGCCTGATGTTTGTAATGTTATTGCTAATGCAGTTGGCACAATTGTTTTTTGTTGAATAAGACCAATTGTTGTGTCTAATGATTTTTGTCCTCCTTTATCACTAAACAGTGATGATTTTTGGCTTGATTTTAATGAAAAACTATGTTGACCAGGTAACAAAGTACTTGCTGCCATCATTTTAACACCCTCTTGAAGACTCCATTTTTTTTGTAATGCCGATGTGTTTGTCTAAATTAACAACAACAACAAAACCAATAATATTATTTTCATTTTTCAACTTTATATTTATTGATTAAAATTTAAAAATCAAAATTCAAAATTTTACCTGATTTGTGTCATCTTCACTTCCTAATATCCAAGTTGGTCTTGTTTCAATTGTTTTTGTTCGTATTTCTGTATTGGCCTGTTCATTATTTTTCTTGGACTGAATCAATGAATTTGGAATTGAGGCACGAGTTGTCATCATCATCATCATTGATGCACTTCTATTAACTAGAGCTGATGCATCCTCCAGCTCGCCAAGTGAACCGCCACTACCGTGTAAAGTACTATCGGATTTTGGACTCTCTGGTATTGCAGCCAGCTCGGATTCCGTATCATCGGCATTCATCGAGTAGCTTTGTTTTCTTTTTTTTT
The DNA here is from genome assembly GCA_030523065.1 of Aphidius colemani. Classification (NCBI taxonomy): domain Eukaryota; kingdom Metazoa; phylum Arthropoda; class Insecta; order Hymenoptera; family Braconidae; genus Aphidius; species Aphidius colemani. The sequence goes on along the minus strand of JAPYYR010001154.1, from coordinate 20,924 downwards.
TTGTTTTTTTGTTTTTTGTTTTTTTTTTTTTTTTGTATCAAGCATTGAATAGCAAAATAATTATCAAGCGCAAATAAAATTGCCAATTATTAAAATAATAACAAAAAACCTAGTGTATTGTGATTTATTGCCATTTATTGTATATATAATTGATAATTATATGAAAATACATTACCTCGTATGTTTTGAAAAATGTGATGTTGGACCGGCTTCTTCCCAGTGTGTTTCCATAGTGTATGATGGACCAAGACCAGGTCCAGGACTTCGTTGATGCATTGAAAATCCTTGTGATTTCATTGGTGGACTTTCAGAATCCATTTCACCAACAACACTTGTTATTAAATCATGATCAGGACCCAATGATGGTTGTGATACATCTTTAATTATAAATTTATTATTTATTATTGAAAAATCTTGGAAAATTTTGTCATTTTTTATATAAAAAATATAGAAAATAATATAGGTATATAAATTACCTCTAGATCTTGAAGGTGGTCCTGCCATAACTACTGTTGCTGGAATACGCTTACACTGATGTTGTTGTGCATCCAAAGTATTTATTACCATTCTAATCAATGACTGAAGCTGACTACACCAAGGTTGTTGTCCATATTGTCCCTTAAATATATTTATTTATTTATTTATTTCAATAATCAATTGAGCTATAATTATAAGCTGTAATGAAAATTATATACTTTATAAAGAATAACAAGAAGAGACATTAGCCAAGATCTTCGATTATTTGGTTCCAAATACCAAAGACTATAGGTAGGTGGTTGATGATCAGTTGGTGGTGTTTTTTGTGGTGGACAAGGTGAATATTGAAGAATAGCAATAACAGGTGGTATCATTAATAATCCCATTGCATGATTTTGATCCAATAATTGAGGTAAATTAGCAAGAAAAACATTAAACACTGATGAAAGTCTGAAAAGTAAATATTCAATAAAATGAAATGACTTTTTTTTTTTTTTTTATATTTTAATCATTTGATTTACCTGAGTCTCTGAGGGGACAAATGAAAGGTTCTTTCAGTCTGATTATAACCCAGCAGGAGATAAAGGTGTCTCAGCACGATTCCCTGAGTTTTTGACAACGGTTTTTCATCAGTTGGATAAGCCTTCGTAGAATCAAATATATTTGAAAGAAAAAAAATGAATAAATTCTTGGAAATTTATTATAAAAAAAATATCTATTAAAGACAATAATATAAACATCATACCTGATCTTGTCTTGATAAAAATTGCATAAAAAGAAATACAAGTAAATGCATTGTTTCTTTGTCAGCTTCTTCAAGTTCTACAATTTTATGTGCATATCCTGGCAATGCTCCAGCTTCTTCAACCATATTCAATGAATGCACATGACCATCTATATGAATCATAAACATAATTATTTTATTGTGTCAAATAAATTATTAAAAAAACATAAATATTATACTAATAATTTTCTAATTTTATTATATAAATATATCAAAGAAAATAAACTAAAAATAATTCTGAAAATAAATGAGCATTGAGTTGTTGTTGTTGTTGTTGTTGTTGTTGTTGTTGTTGTTTATATATTTTATTTAAAACTAGATGCGCTAGCACATTTATCTACATATTTTTATTACAAATTTCCATGCATAACAATTTTACTATACTGTAGATGGAATAAATTTATTTACTTTTTCATTGATTGATTCTAGACTTACCAGTAAGTTTAGCTCCTTGTTTTATATATTTATTTATTCAATTAATTTTGCACATATTGAGGCACATTGACCATGTAAAAATCCATCTACAGTTTTCATTTTACAACTACTCTACCTGTTAAATTGTTACTAGATGGTATTAAACCACGCAACTGACCCAAACCAAATCTCGAGCTCTTCCTTTTTAATATTGGTGCTGAATATTGTCGACTGTATATTTTCTCCTTTTCTAAATAAGAGGCAAAGTTTCAAGAAAAGAAAAAGCCAATTGAAGCAAATATATATATAGTAAGTAAATAAATAAATAAATAAATAAATAATTTGATTATAATATGAAAAAATATATATATATACCTTGTTTAGTGTCTTGACGAGGAATCATTGATGCTGGTGCAGACATTGTCCTTTTGTATGGCCACTTGGTACCAAAACTGGCACTGAGGGTTCTCACTGAACTTGCTCCACTACCATCTGATTGTGAAAGTGCCTCTTGTGCTCGATGTAATTTTTTCATAAATATTTCACTATTCATATCTGTATTTCTTAAATCTAAAAAAATTAATTTACATAATAATAAAAATAATAAAAATAATAAAAATAATGAAAATGATAATATATATATTTGTAGTTTGTACAAGATACCTCTGAGACATGAAATATCACCAGATTTTTCAAGATTAATTTGTGCCTCAAGAAATAGTGTGTCAAAACGATTTAAAAAAAATTCCCAAGTCAGTATTTTACGATCACTGAGACTATTGTGAAGTTGATATAGAGATTGTAGTACCATTGGTCTGTCAACAATGACAGAATCAAATTGTGTCTCCAGACACAAAATTAATGACTGCAAGAAAAAAAAAAAAAATAATATAAAATACATAAATATCTCATATCATATGTATTCCATCTTATTCCATCTTACTCTAACTGATAAATCATGAATTGTTCCCAAATTTAACGTTGCTCTTTGGGCAACATAAACATTTCCATCATCCATACTTGTAATCATATAACAAAATGCATTTGCAAGAGCAGCTTGAAGTGTCAATACATTTCTCAATGGTGTTGAATCCATAAATCTTGCAATCAATGTTACTCTTTCAACAGCAACAAATCTAATACGCCAATCAGAACTGTGAAATTCTTCTTGTATTAATCTCCAAAATGTATCTGTTCCACATTGAAGTGTAATGCAATGCAATAAAATTGGTACTGTTACTTGGGCAATATGTGAATGCTCAGCATTTAATAAATCCCACAGACTAAAAGAAAAATAAAATAAATAATTAATGTTTTTTGCAAAAAAAAAAAAAGATAAAATTTATGAAATTTTATATTTACGGTTTTATCAAAAGATTTTCTTGACACCAAATAAAAAAACCTTGATGATCCTTGACAGCAGTTGTAAATGCTTCTCCATGAAGTACAAGAATATTAAGACACTGCAACATGTAGTATAATATATTTGGCTTGTCAACAGTTATTATTTCTTTTAAAAGTTTGTAAATATACTGCAGCTGTTCTGGCAATTCTTCAATATTAAATCTAAATTTTCCCATAGTTGTGTGCCAAAAATCATCCATTTCATTTTCAATTATTGGACTAACTGGTTCATCATTTTCTCCAATTAAATTTGCCTTAGCAACATTTACTGTTGCTGTTGCTGAAAAAATAATCCTTTTTCCATCCAATTTTTTTAAAAATATTTATATATAAAAACTCACCAACATCACTGTCAGTTAGTGTGACTGATCTAGCAACAGCAGACATAACTTTTTCAGCTGGTAAAATTGCAGCAAGATCCAATTGTTCCGAAACTGTTTCAACTGTTGCTGTCATAATCTGTTCGAAGAACTACATTTAAAAATTTAAATAAAAAACAAAAAAGAATTTTTTCCAATTATTAAAAAGAACATTTAAATCCTACCGTTTTATTTCATCATGATGTTGATTATTTATTTTGTGAATAATAAATATAACAATAATAACACAAAATATAAATAAACACACCAATAATATTATAATCACACACACACACTCACACACATGTAATATTTAATACATTTAATGTGATGATGATAATAAAAAGCTGTGCAAATTAATTATTGTAATAATTAAAATAGATTTAATGTCTTACATGAGGCATGTGAACCAATACACCACCAACTGAATGAATATCTGGTACCATCATATTTATAACAACATCTGGTTTATCTTGTGATTTTTTTGATGATTCTGGTGGACTTTTTCTGCCATGATCATCAGAATTTTCATCGACAATTACCTTTTATAAAAGAAAAAAATTACACAGATAGATAAATAAATAAATAAATAAATAAATAAAATTATTTACATCAGGCGGTTGAGCTGGATGAACTGGACACATGTATTGAATTAATTGAAAACAAAGCTGATGCCAAATAACTCTAGATTCACAATATGAACATTCTTTGTTTTCTTTACAAATATGTCCATCATTCCAATTTGCAGCAATAATTGATTTCATTAAATTACAAGCATCTCTACATATCCATGTATTTATTCCAGTATGTTTATCGATATCTTGAAGTTCCATCTTAAATTATAAATGTCATTATAATATAATGTTTATTTGTTTTCATCTTTACACATTTCATCTTTACCTGTTTTAAAATAATATCAAGCATGAGAATACAACAGGAAATATTTAATTCTGAATTTGTTGTAAATTGCATGTGACGTGAAATTGGTAACATGTCATCAGATAATGGTGATGATTGACCAGAATCATTTTCAATAACTGGATCTAAAATTATATTTTTAATAATAATAATAGTAATAATATTGAATGTTTTTTTTTTTTTTGTTTTAAAATAAAAAATTTACATATTGTTGTTGGATCATCATTTTCACTGTTGATTGATGTTTTATAAATTTTATCATCAAAATCAGTATAACTATTGGCACTCATTGCATCAACACCATCACTAAACATATTGAATAGCTGAGTTAATGGAATTGTTATATCCAAAAGTGTCAATGTTTGAAGCCAATTTAAAGCTTGTTCTTGCACTTTGGCACTTGTATTTGTAAATCTTTTAGCAACAAAGTTGTACATTTTTTTAGCATCAAAACCAAGTGGGCTCATTTCTGTATCCAGTATTTTACTAAAAATTAAATTAATAAATAAATGAATCAATTATTTAAAAAAAATATATTACCAAAGAATCATTTTTAATTCATAAAGTTCATCTTCAGGTACATCATTTACAACAGCCTCCATCCAATGTGGCATAACATAGTCCCATATTTCTGGTGTAATTACCTCATAAGGTACCAAACAAAACAGTCGATTTAAGCCATCTTTTAAGTGTGATGTTCTCGAGGCCAATGTTTCCCTTGTTAATAAATTACAAATATATAATAATAATAATAATAATAATAATAATAAATAAACAACAAGTTAATATATTTTAAATAGATGAGTGTATTGGTTACCAATGACCACCGACTCTGACATAATCAGCTGGATGTGGTAAAAGACAAGATATAAAAACTTGATAATGAGTTTTCATAACTTCACCAAGCCATCCACATACATACTCGGTTTTTAACTTTTCCAAAGTACTTTCAGCTTGTCCTATAATAAATTATAAATATTATATAAAATTTAATAGGAAAAAAAAAAAAAACTCTTAAAGCTAATTAATTAAAAAAAAAAAAGAAAAAAAAATTGTATAATTCATATTAAACTGTAGCAATAACTATTTAGTGATTAATAAATTCATCACACAATCTAAAAGCATTTCTAAATAATTTATTTCTAATCAAGTTGATTATATCAGTGCAACCACACATTCTTATTGAATCAAGTTGTTATTATTTTTATTATTCTTAGCGTGCAATTAAAATAAATATTAAAAGTTGAAAGAGTAAGAATGCGTCTGATTAATCGTCATCATCATCATAGTAATATAAAAAAAAAAAAAAAAAAACTACTACTACTACTTGAAAATAGTATATAGTGTATTGCAAAAGTTTGAGTAAATTACCAACAGAAAATATAAGATGCATAAGACTTTTTTTAGTACCATCGAATGAGTACGCAGTAATATGAAACCAATGAAATAACATGGACAATAAACGTCCAAGTATTTCAATTTGTGTATCATGATTTGGTGTACAAAGACCAACAAGTAGCCATACACCATAACGACCAAGTAATTGACGTTCCTCAAGTGTTGTTGAATCACTTAATCCAAATTTTTGATTATTACCACCTGTACCTGTACCTTGTACACCACCAACAACACCAGCACTTGCACTTGATACTGAGCCAGGAAATCCAATTGTTGTTTTACTTGTATTTAATTCAGTATTACCACGATTACTATCCAAATTAAGTGGTTCAGCTTCTTTTAATAAACTGAAATTCCAAAAATAAATAAAAACAAAAACAAGTTTTTATTTAAATATCAGCAATAATATTTCATCATTAAATTAAATTTGACTTTGACCTTTTAATTATTATCATCATCATCATCATTTTTACTTGTCCTACTTTTATTTATTTATTTTTTTTTTATTGTTATATCAAAAATAATGATGATGATGATGATGAGTCATTTAAAATAAATTCATCAGCTCTTACCAAATAATTAACTTGCTGATGATGTACAATTATTTACCTGACAATTGCTTGAACAAGATAAATTTGTGATTGTGGATCCATTTGTGATACATGTGGCAGTGCCATGTGATATACATGATCACCACCTCGTCTATTATTGTGACGAATATTATGACACTGTTGACAATAACGAATTGGATGATTACCATTGTAGCTTGCACATTCAATTGAAAAACAAACACTTATTGCTGATTTATCAGTTGCTCTGCAATTCTTTAATTACAAAAATATAATAAATTAAATATTTTTTTTACTTGATTGATAAAATTGGCAAATTACAATTACAATAAAATTACCTTATTTTCACAAACCATTGATACTTGTTGCATTGGATGAAGAATATCATGAAATATTTGATTTGGATGTTCACGATGAATTTCATTAGCACATTCAATACACAAATAAAGTGGTGGTGGTAATTCAGCAGCATATGTTATTGATATTCTATGATCATAACATACTTTTCCAGCTTCAGCATTACCAGCATTTGGACAAGTATCACGTTGACAAATAAATGGTGTTAAATCATTTGAAAATTTCATTAAAACAGCACGACGATCAAATAAATTTTGATTAAATGTTGGCCAATAATAAAATAATAATTTTGCTGCTGATGCACGTGCTTGAGCAGTACCATAAGCAGCAACACATAATATATCTTTGACAACACCATGTTTAAGTGCCATCAAACATTCCAACAACTGGCAATGATGAGCTGCATTTGTTGAATATTGAAATATCATCATGATAACTGCTGAGACTGATTGACTTGCATAATTTTCAGTTTCATCAATTGTTTGTCTTGCTGAAAAAAAAAAAAAAAAAAAACAATTAAATTAATTTTCATTTTTGTTTAATATTAATAAATAAACTTACTCTACTCATGGTAAATGGAAGAATGTAAAAACACAAATGATTAACAATTTCTTGATGAAGTTCAGCTGGCAGTACTGATATTGAACTTGCTGTTAAATAAGCCAGTGTATCAAGAAGATCATGATCTAAAAATGGCATCAAGCAAGCTAAACACTGCAGCAAAGCCTCACCAAATGCTGTTGGTGATAATTTAATTATATTTAATTATTTAAATTATAAAGGTAAATTAATTCAATTAATTTTTAGTCAATTACCAGCAAGACCAATGTGAACAAATGAAACAACATCAACTAGCTGATACAATGCATTGTACAATTGTTTGTAGTCCAAGCTTGGATAAAGTGCCAAACGTTCAGGATCAAATTTTTGTGATTTTAACATGTCCATTGGAGATTGACGTACTTCCTTCAATAATGCTATTAATAAAATTTATTTTTATTTAAATTTTTTTCCTTAATATTATAAAATATAAATTATAAAAATAGAAATTATCTTACAAATGACTAATATATTTTTTATCTATGATTCAGCTTGCTTTTTTTTTTTTTATCAAATAAAAAAACAACAAAAATAATAAAAATAATAAAAATAATAATAATAAATTGATTAAATTTTTCATACATAAAAGAGTCTGTGAAAAATATTTAACAGTGTTGGCCATGTCGAAACCAGAAGGGGTTGGTTGAGTTCCATGAAGAAGTCGTTGATAATAATCATGAAGACTCGTCAATTTCAACGTGTCTAAATGAACAATTATTATTATTATTATTATTGTAATTTTTTTCATGTAAAATTAAATTTATAAAGTAAATTATTGTCTCACAGGCAGCTGATCTAGTTCCCATGTTTTTTTTTTTTTTTTTATTTATTTATTTATTGTAATTAATTATACTTGTAAGAAAGCTTGTCAATCATTTTAATTTTGTGTCACGGTGACACACATTTGGAATACTGATAAATTCCAAGTGGTCCAGCAGGTCTATCATCTCGACAGATTTTATTATTTTCTCGTGAATATGCGCAAGTATATTTATCAAGTATCGATTTGTCAATTTTCCACAGATGAGATGCGCAGGTACATACAATATAACTGCAGCTAAATTATATATAAACAAAGACATTTTAAATGAAAAAATTTGAAAATAACATTGATTCTGATTCATTCATTTTATGTTCTGAAAAAAAAAAATAATAATATAAATTTTTTGATGATTAAAATAAAATAAATGTGTCACAAATCAATATGATTATAAAAAATTTATATATAACAAGCTACATATAAACTCGTGTCTTTATATATGTAAAGTCCATTTCTTAAATCATTAAATCCAAAAATAAAGTTCTATCTTGATTCATCAGAATACAAAAATAAATAAAATATCACATCATATTTTTTAATGACTTTCAAGTAAATTTATCAAAATTTATAATTTACAATGTATTGATTTGTCAGCTTAAAATAGTAAAATAAATATATAAATAAATGTAACCAGCATTTGATTCATTTGATGCGCTGGCGCACCAACCAACAAGAATACATTGTTCAAGTGTTGTTGTTGTTGTTGTTGTTGTTGTTGTTGTTGTTGTTGTTGTTGTTGTTGTTCATGTTGGTGGTGTTCTGATGATGCGCCTGCGAAACAATATCGTTGCCTAGGACACATTATAGATGAGCACAAAATAAAACTAAATATATTAAATGTCAGTATGAATTGTACCATCAAACAGTGCAGACAACAAATATCAAGGTGAGTCCTAAACTAAATCATCTATTGGCTGTTAAATTAATTATTTATAAACGAAAAAACAAGGCATGGCTTATTGCAGAATGAAAAAAAAATAAAAAATCAGTTGAAGCATAATTTAAATTTGATACTGTAGATATTCCATGGACCCATGTGATTTAATAACATCAGTAATAGTTAACACGCACCGTATGTCACCCTAATTACTATTTTCCACCCTAAATTGTATATATTTTCACCCCTTGATATTTTTTTGCAACACACCATCTAAAAAATAACTCGTCACACATGTTTTCAGCGATAAATTCGAGTGATAAATAATTAATTTTTGTTATTGGATCTCAGGTGCATTTATTCATTTAATTTGTTTGTTTAAATTATTGCAAAAAATAAAATCAAACAAAAGAAATGATAAGGGCTCTCTCTCTATATATATAAATAACTAAAAATCTATATCTAAATAAATAGTTGTCATGTACTTATATATACACAAGTTTCATCGATTTTTTTTTACTACACAAATGCGGTCGTGAGGCTATTTATATATGTATTTTATTCTGTTGGAAGGAAAAAAAATAAAAAGGGCTGATAACAACTTGCATGCATAAAAAGTTGAAAAAATACGTATTTATTTATTTATTTCAACAAGTTTTTCGTTTAACGAGACAAAGCGAATGTTGGTTCACCTTGGTAAATTCTGTTCCTGACTGTCAAGGTCCATTCGGTGCATGACTCAAACTAAAGTATAAAGTCAATGTGCTTACACTAGCTATATTTAATTCTGATGATAAAATTCAAGAATATATTTATATATTAAAAAAAAAAAAAAAAAAAAAAAACTTAAAATATTAAATTTTCAATTCAGTAGTAAAGCTGGACATTCTGCACGACGACGTATAGGTATATATATACAATAAAATTGGAGCAGCAGAAACAAACAAACAAACTAAACTACGCACAGTGGTTTGGAGTGTAGTGGTGTCCTGACCTTCATTCAACAAATGTTTCCGAGTTCGTGACTCAGGGAATGAAGGAGACTGCTTTCCGACTCTTTTTTATATAAAAAATATATATTTTAAGGAGAGATGAGTACAAAGATATCAAATAATTTAAAAGACTCAGCACAGTCAACTGCGAACCATCGACAAGAATTGTCTTCATCAAGTGAAATTAATATTTTTAGTAAGTTGTTGTTTACTTTTTCAATAACTAATTAATATTTTCATGTTAAATCATCAAGTGTAAATTAATTTGATGATTTATTTTCAACAGTCGACAACAAAAGTCAACAAACAATCAGCAAGTGTCAAGAAAAGTCAATAAAATCATCAATTCATAAAAATACAGAAGACATGCCTTCATTAACTAAAACATTTGTTGCATTCAAACGGCAATCATATCAACCCTACAAAGGTAATTTTATTTTATTTATAAATTTAACATTAGAATGACATCATCAGCAAAAATAAATTATCAAAAAGTTTAGATACAAGCAAATTCTTATATTGCACATTAAACGCGACACGTGTGACTTTTTTTTTTTTTTATTTTTTTTCCCAATAATAATTTTCCAACGTAGTATGACTCATCCAGCTTTATTATTATCATCAACATCATCATCACAATATGTGTTTGTTTGTTTGTGTGTGTGTGTGTTTGTGTCTTTATCAAATAATAAAAATAATAGAAATTGTTGTCAATATAAAATTAAAAAAAAATGAGAGCAAGCTTAAATATACAGATAAAAAAACAATAATTAAGTACATTGAAATAATAATAAATAAAAAAAAAATGAGTACATACCGATATTACAATCAAATGAAATCAGTGTCACAAATAAAATCGCAATTTTATATCATCAAAGACAACACAAGTGTCTCGAACTTATCTCTTGAAAAAATAATAAATATTGCTATGCTACCTATAATTATTGAAATAAAAATTTTAAAAACAATAAAACAAAAAAAAAAAAAAAAAAAAAAAAAAAAAAAAAAAAAAAAAAAAAAAAAAAAAAAAAAAAAGAAGGAGGTCGAAATTAAAAAAAAATCCGTTGCGTTTTCATTGGATCGTATACATGATATATAGATATATATATAAAAAAAAAAAAAAAAATTTTAATTCCTTTTCTTTGCCCCACTGTTGGTGTATGCTGTGTGTCGTGACCGATACCACCAGCGCCTCGTACATCGAGGATGACTCATCCGCGCAATACATTTATACACACTATCTATCAGTGTGTGTATGCATGTATGTAAAAAAAAAATAACAACAACAACACATACATACATACCAAGTTGTAACTAGCAGCAGGAAGACAAGTACTATGAGGAATTATTATCCAAAAGTTACACATATATATTTCACTTTTAACACATACACACATACACTAACAAACAAGTCAAACATTGACATTTTTTTTATCATATTGTCTTGTCTGGGCCAATAGTAGATACCAACTAGGTATATGTATCAAACTAATACACTGAAATTATTACTAATAAATGAATAAAAAACGTCTCAAGTAGCAAAAAAAGTAGCAAAAAGAGAGAATCCACGTGACTCAGTAAATGTACATGTAAGAGCAATCGCATATGGCATCAAGTAATATCAAGCAATATCAAGCAGTAAGCACCAACACAGGTAACATTAAAAAAAAAATCGAGACCGTTTTGTGTGTTGAGAAGGCCGTGACGCGCGAGTTCCCCAAGTTTCTCAACCGGCCCCAGAGAACAGTCATCGCTCAGCATCGGTCGTTGCCGGTTCTTAATTTTTTATTAATATTAATTAACTTTTTTTTTTTTTTTTTTTGTTTGCCATTATGATGATAAATTAAATTGATATTTTTTTATGTTAATTTAAATGATCAAAGCACAATAATAACAATAATAATTTATAAAATTTTTAATTATTCAACAAGTGTGATTACAAGAACGTATTTGCAAATAATTATTATACCAAGGAAAAGAAAAAAAAAAGAAAAGAAATATGTTGATTATTATTGAAGAACGGAATATACGTAGTGATTATTTAAAGTTAATTTGTTTGGATTTTGATGCTTGATATTAGCTTTATCATTAAATAAATAGTACAATTTTTAAAAGAGATTTAATTTGAATATAAAAAAGTGATTGTGTAGTAGTAAATTTATTGAATAACAACACGGAGTAAAAATTGGACGATTTCAAATGAGAGGTAGGAAAATATTGAGGGATGAATGAGCGATAAAGAGAGAAAGACGGAGAAGAGAAAATCATATAGGGGCGAAGAGGAAGAGGAAGAGGTGAAACAGGTGCATGACTTTTGTCGTTGTTGCTCTTCTTCTTCTTCTTCTTTTTATTTTTTTGGAATACACCTGTCTCTTGATGGACGCATTGTGCTGCTGCTGCTGCTGCTGGAAAATTCCATTGTTGTATAATTAAATTAAATTGTTTTTTTTTTTTTTTTTTAAATGAAAAATTTCGAGTTAATATTTATATTGATGATATAATGAGTAATTGATTGTGCAATATTAAAAATTATAAATTGAAATTTAAAAAAGGATAAACATATGCATTATTGACTTGATATTACATTATGTTATATTACGTCGGTTGTTTAGTTGTAGCGTACGGTGGCGCTGATAATCACTTTTTGAACGAGAAATATAAAAAAAAACTTTTCTTTTTTTTCGTTATCTTTTTTTTTTTTTTTTTCTTTTTTTCATCTCGCAGAGATTTCTCTCGCATCAATCATGATCCCCTTCTGTCTTTCTCTCTTATATTACACGCACACACAAATGCACCTTCTAATATTAGGGGCTGAGTCATAAACTTTGAATCTTAAAGAAAAAATAATAATAATAAACGAGAGATAGATGCTATCGTCGTCATCGTCACGAGTATCTCGCTTTAAATTTAAACATTAACATTTTTTTCTTTTTTGTTTTTTGTAAAATATTTAATATAATTTAATGAGACATATACCTATTGCTATTTGCATTTTCATCAGGGTTGTTTTTTTTGTATTTTTGTATTTTTAATTATTTTTCTTATCTTAATCAAAAAAAAAAAAAAAAATAAATAAATCAGTCAGTCAATCAACCAATCAATCAATCAAGGTCAAACATACAGCCTTGATGTACAGTAAAAAAAATTCTTGGAAATTTCAATATAATTCTAAAAAATTTGTTATCATTTCTTTGTTTTTTTTTTAAATTTTATATCAACAATGTGAATCATTATTTTTTACCAAAGATAATAATTTAAACTGTCAATAGATAATAAAAAAAATGCATCATCATTATCATTATCACAATATATATTTATATTGTTTTGTTGCTGATGTTGAAATAATAAAATAAATTTAATATTTTCTTTGCGCAGTTTCATCTAGATTTGATAAATCCGGTAATGACGTCAGAAAAATGACGACCCTGGTGTTTTGTGAACCACCGATGAGAACGGCACCACTACGTTCCCGGGATAAACTAAAGCTCGTATTAAATCGTAGTCTCAGTGAGCCTGGTCCACCAACTGGTTGTTTTACATCACCATTACCACCAATAACACCAACATCACCAAGTGGTACATCATCATCATCATCATCATCATCAACAGCAACATTTAATACTGATAATTCAATCAGACAATGTTTAAATCTCAACAATAGTACAACAAGTATTGACAGTGGATTACCACAATCAGATACATCATCAACATCATCAACATCATCAGCTTCATCATCAACAAATATACATAATATTTGTCAACAAAATTATCGTGGTAATCAACGTTTACATTATCGTCGACAAACAAGTTTATTTCCATTTACATTGCCACAAAAAAACAGCAACAAACTGGAGACCACAAGTTTACCATCAAGTCCATCTAATCCATTATTATCACCAACAAACAATGAAGACTCAACATTACAACGTCAATTAATTATAAACAGTATTAAAATAATAAATGCTGATGAATTGGCAAATAAATTATCATTATTTAATAATAATAATGCAAATGATTTTATGATACTTGATTGTCGTGGTTTTACAAGTTACAATATGAATCATATCAAAAGTGCTGTTAATTTTAATTGTGGTGCAAGTATATGTAAACGAAGATTGGCAAGTCGTCGTGTTCTTGCTGATTTAGCTAAATTTGATAATGATACTTGTATTGTTAAAAATTTACATGATTTTATATTGTATGATGAGTCAACAACTGATATTGATAATTTACATTCAAAAAGTCCATTATATTTATTGATGGTTGCATTATTGGAGGATAATAAAGTACCAGTCTTTCTTCTTGGTGAGTTTTTTTTACTTAATAAATATATTTTATAATAATAATAGTAGTAGTGGAAGTAGTGGAGGTACCACGTGGTAATAATTGGTAAACAAGTGCATTCAATTTCATTGAAATGACTAAATTATATTTTGAAAAATATTATCTGCCAACATTTTCATAAACAAATTTTCATTTTTTTAAATTCCCAGCTTCAAGGTTTAAAAGCGAAAAAAAAAAAAATTTCATGAAATCCCATCATTGAGGAAATAAATTTTCCTTTAATTAGTATTATTAGTTTTTTTTTTTCTTCTTCTTTGAGAAGATGATGGATAAATAGATACAAACGGAAAAGACGCGTACGATGAAGGACGTTTGTCAGATGATGATGATGATGATGATGATGATGTATGTGTGCTGCATGCGTGTGTAGAATTAGTGGGAGTTCAAGTGGGCTTTTGAATTGTTAATTATGGATGAGAGGAGGAAAGAGGGTTAAAAGAGAAAAAAAAAAAAAAAATTGGAATAAAAATTGCGATGGACAAGCAAGGTAGTATAGTAGGGATCTCTATTCATAGAAATGAGTCATATTCAAGACGACGTGAATAGCCCAGCTGAATTTGCGCACAATTTTTTTTATTTTTTTTTTTTTCTAAATTTTCATTTGGTTTTTAGAGTTTTTTTTTTTTTTTTTTTTTTATATTATATTTAATACTCCAGACACCATGGCAACTACTCACTAGTGATGACCTAATTGTGGTTGTTTTTTTTTTTTTCTTTCATTATTGAACTTGATTGTTTTACATAATTTTTATATAATTATAGTTGAATTAATGCCAAATATATAAATATTAATATTAATAAGACACCTGTCTGAATTGTTAAATGAATTTTATGTCAACTTTAATTTATATCTATACCATCAGCACCACCATTTGTCTTGTGAATTTTAGTTGAACAAACTTTTATCTCTCATTCATCATGAAAAAAAAAAAAAAAAAAAATAGATAAATATTATACATAAATTTTTGACCTATTTTATGTTTGAGAAATCATTTTGCCAAATTAAATAATTTCACGTACAATTTATTGAAAAACTTGTACTCTTTTGTTATCACATATTATTTTTTGATTGGCCTGCTAAATAAACTGTGCATTTTGATATCACAATGTCTGTGAAGATAAGGCCATCAAGGCAATGTGTTAATATATGTGCATGATGATGATGATGATAGTAAATGTTGCAAAGTATGTTGTACGAGTTTAAAACGAGTAGTTGTAATTTCGATGGTTGCTAAGTTGTGCAACAATTCTGAGATCATCATGAACGATTGACCCGGGGATGTGTCTTGCTTTCAAGACACTTTGAATACATTGGCTAAATAAAATTATATATAATTAAAATTTGTTTTATAAATTATTAATATAATTTTTTAATTTACACATGGTCCATCACCATCATCACCACCATCATCATCATCACTGGTTGACTAATTTTTTTTTATTTTTTTATTTTTAATTTTTAGTTTGTAAATAGAGTGCGGGATAAATATAAAAAAACATTTATATATATATACTATACTATAATACTTAAAGCTTTCCATTTGGTCGCGGTGACTCATCCGTGTTTTATAGTTGCCCGACTGACTATATTCAACTTGGCTGTATATATCATCATATAGCATAGGGGTTTCAAACAGACAACTTGGCACTGTCACTACACACACACACACACTTTTATTTTACTTTTTAGATTTCCAAATGATTTTCCACCTGGCCCGAAAAAGGGTTTCTATCTTTATCCCTATTTTTATTTTTATTTCTTTTATATATAAATTGATGACTAACCAGACCTGCAGGTATACATTTATATATACAAATAGTACGTACTATTGCAGGTATTTATTATTTAAATAAAGGGGATAATTAAAAATGACTAATAAAAATACAAAACAATTATATTTTATTTTAATTTATTTTATGATGACAAAATAATTTAAATTGATGCGTCCCCTTTTCCTGTCTTTCTTATCAATATATAATATATACTTCCGGTATAAGCTGGTTACCCGATTTACAATCGCTTTTACACACCAACATTTCGTATTTATAAAAAAGAAAAAAAAAATAAAACAACAAGAGTTCAGTATTGCACTATTATATGTATGATCATTCATTCATAAATCCACATGACGATGATAATTATCATAATATTTAAACATCAAGTAAAATGTATAACTTGATTCAGTTTGAGTTGACCTGTAATAATGTCAATCACAGTACATCACATACATAACGTTGTGTTAATAATTCAGCTTAGTTATTTTCCATTGAACAAAAATAATATATAATTTATGTACCAACTTTGGTGTGTCATCGCAATTCATTCAGCTTTTTTTTTAAATTTAATTATCAAAAAGTAAAAAAAGTAAAAAAAGTATAAATGATTTACATGTGATAATGATTATTTTTCATTGTCAGCTGCAGCTTTTGATTACAATTATTGTGAGTCATCAGATGTATTTTTAAGTGTATCAATGACTAACCCACCCTTTTTTTTTTTTTTTTTTATTTTTTTTCCATTACTCCCCCAATATAATGGAAAAATTGGTATATGAGAGGGTACTTGATGCTTTATTCATATATAAATATACCAAGTGCATATGACGTGTCTGCACTATATTATACCCTCAAAATGCGAGATGAATGATCTTTGAAATTGTACATTTAATCAGAACTTTACAATATATATACAATAGATCCTTGAAATTTGGCTTTGTCAGTAAATTTCATCACCAGTTTTTCATCCATATGTCGACTTTTTTTGTTTTTTTTTTATTTTTATTTCTTCCATGTCAAAGTTTATTTTATTTTTTGCTAAAACACGTCATCGCCTGACCAACAATTATTATTTGGCATTATTCATGAACACAAGAGGCCAATAATAAATACCAATATGTAAACATGAGGTGCAGTCTATGTATATGCATATATCTCTTTCCCAACAAATAATATATTCAAAAGATTTTTTTTTTTTACCATATATATGTTACAAATTTTGGAAAAAAAAAATAAAAAAAATAAACAACGTGAGTCTACACTTGACTAGTGCATTAGAATATAATTTTCTTGGATTTTTTACGAGTCAAAAATTCTAAAGAAATTTTCCAAATAAAACAAGTAAAGGGCAAAATTTAAAAATTACGTGACATTTTTGTCTTTTGATTTCATGGGAAAATATTGAACAATGGATGTTTTCTATTGTGTCTAGTTTTGTCTATGGTTGTTGAATAAGTGACTCAATGATTGAATGATATTATGTGGTGTACAAACTGTAGCTTACTTTCACTGTGAGTCATCAGCCAAATAGCATATTTTATCTCAACTTTATGATCCACTTGTTTTCAATCTATAAATCTATTTATCCGTTCAATTGTTGCTAATATTTTCTATAGTTTCGAAACTATAGATTTCATATTTTTCTTCATTAAATTTCACTAAATATCCAACAGAGCGAAACGAACAATAATTATTTGCATAAATATACTTAATTATTGTATTGAAAATAAATTATCAGGGCTAAAAGTAGTGCTTGATTTTTTTTTCGTCGTCATCATCATCGTCGTCATGATTATCTTGATGATTCATTCTTCCCCTTAGGGCGCTGTCAAATCAGATATATACACATTTTTGTTATTTTTATCACAAAATAAAAAAAAGAATAAAAAAATCTATAGAAACTTTTTAAAAACTTGGGAAAATAAAATTTAAGATTGATTGCAGCCATGACAATTAACATGTTAAAACTGTAAAATTATTGAATAAAAAAAAAAAAAAAATAATAAATTGAATTTGTTGTTGAACAGCATTCCTTGATGTATAGTCAGCTATGTGTTGGTCTGTTAGTCTGTTAGTTTATACACCTCGGCCTTGCCAGCGTCCTCAGGACTTGCCTCTCTCGTATATATGTATAATTTTATTCACCATTCTATACCTTTATACTTAATCTGATCTTTAATACTTATTATATGGCTCTCGTTCGTTGAGCCTTATACTATCATAGACGCATGTACAACTATTTTCATTAATCCACATGACAACCCACGCACTTCCTCGATCAATTTAAATCACTTAATATATATTTACATGCGATAAATGTAAAAAACTCGTTTTAAACGATAAATAATATGACAATAATTATTCAACTAAATTAACAATAAACAAGTAGACAAAACATATGACTCATCGCAAGTCACTGCAATTATTTAATCTCAATTTTTTCGATAATCTTTGGAGCCTCATAAAGAAAACAAGATGATGATGCTGATGACTTATGAGTATTATGACAAATAAGAAATACCTTAACAAGTTGAAAATGAAAAAATAAAAAAAAAGCAATATATAGCGAGACACGTGCTGTCTATTGTGTGTGTTGATGCAAAGACACGTAAAAGGAATGACTTTGTATAATCGTTTTAATGTGAATCACCTCCTGGTGATCTGACTGACCTTCACACGAAAAAAAATACGTGAAATAAATAAAATAAATAAACTTAGAGCCGCAAGATAAATTACAAATAAAGGAATGCTCCGGAATTTAGTATGAAAAATTATCATTTTTGTATGAATGTTAAACCAACTACTAAATGAGATTAGCATTAAATTATAACTCGAAATAATGATTCACCACCAATTTTGGATTATTTTGTGTGTGTGTTGGTCTATTCATGGACCAACCACGTGGATATAATTTATAACAATCCAGGGGGTTATTTAAAATAGATTCCATAAAAAATTAAATATTAATTAATTAGTGACACAGTTTAATGACTCAATGTTGTTAATTATTTGTAATATTCCATGTCTGGAATAATAATAATATAATGATTCCATCAAATAAATACACAATGAATCATTTTTATTTATTTATTTATTTGATTTTTCCTTTTTTTCTTCGCGTATGAATCATTTTTAAAAAAAAACTGTCAATAGTTTTTACATTTTCACACGTTTCAATAATAAATAATGTCAAATAGCTAATTAAATGAAAAATAAAATGCACCCGTAACTAGGTGTATACTTTTTTGATAAAAAAAATAAATAAATAAATATTGTTGTTGTTGATGATGGACCCTAGGCTAGATAGATGATAAAAACAGCCACAAACCCCATTACAATGAGTCATAATATTCCCTGCATCATGATAAGCATCAAAACCATCATCCCCCTGATGGTTGGTGCATCCACAGTTGTACAGTGTGAACATGAAGCGTGTCAGAGACGTCTGTCTCTTTGACACACTTACTTACATTATAACCAAATATCAAATAATCCAAAAGCATTATATTTATTTATAAATAAGTTACACTCAGTCAGATCCATCTGTTCCATTATAGAATTAATAATATAATATTATTATAGCTCATTTTTCCATGACAAATCTAAAAATAAAAATATTAGTGTGTATAATTGGTCATTTTATGAGTCATTTTCATATTATTTAAAATAAATCAAACAATGGGTCATCGTTATCGACAACATAAAACAGACAATTAGTCAAATTTATTTACATCATCATTTTTGAGGTTTTTTAAAATTATTATTATTATTATTTCCACAAAATAATATTGTCTTTGTATAATAAATAATGATAAGGTGTTTTTTATATCCACACTGTTATTAAATCATGACAAATATTTATCCTTGATGTAAATAAATAATTTCTAGTTAATTGTTTATTGTTACTCATGTTAAATAAAAAATGACTAACAGCTCAATATTATATATTTTTAAAATTTAATTTATTTAATTGAAAAACAAAATAACAACAACCTGTTGAGTTCAAAAGTTGCTGATAATTAAATTTATTCTCAGGACAAAGTCAAAATTAAATAAATAAATATAAATAAGATGAATATTGTTGTTGTTGTTGTTGTTGTCGTTTTTGTTGGTATTTATTCGTAAATGTTCGTAAATGATCGGGGATTGAATTCTCCCATTATGTGGCGTCACATAAAATAAAATAAACCAATGAAAAATGAGTATGATGAGTCATCTACGGGGTCTCGTGTGAATAGACTGTGTGTAAAATTGCTGTTGAATTTGTTGGTCAGTCGCATTTATACGAGTATTCTAAACACATCTGTCTTAGAGAAGTGTATCAACATATAATTCACATAAACAACATCTCTGTGTTAATAAATATAATATAATACAAAGTTGTATATTATTTAATAATAAATTAAGTGATTGAAATAATTGAATAATTAATTTTATTATCAAAAACAGTAAATCAGTTTTAAGACAAGTACAGTTTTATAGTAGTTTGGTGTTTGGTGACTATTGTTTGTTGTGCTGTTGAGAAATAAATTTTAAAAATGAGAATTAGAAAGCCACCCTGTCTTTTCTTGAGGCTGGTGCCCTTCGATAACATGGAAACCTGGGGTACGTTGCAATCCCGCTGAAAAAAATATAAAAGAAAAAAATAAAAATTAAACCTTGAAAATTTTCCTGATGATCTTTTAACGACTAAATCCATAATTTATAATTTCACCTTGTGTTTCTCAGAATATTCCTGTAGTTTTATTGTTTTTTTTTTTTTTTTTTTTTTTTTTTTTTTTTTTTTTTTTTTTTTTTTTTTTTTTTTTTTTTTTTTCTTTTTTTAATTTTTTTTT
>JAPYYR010001153.1:0-23978 GCA_030523065.1 Aphidius colemani | reverse complement strand
AAAATTCAATCAACTCACGTGTAATTCTTTGAATAAACCAGGTCACTAATAAAACGCATGCGCTCACGCGCTACCAATCAACTAACTAAAAGCCCACAGGGAGTATTATGCCAATTAACGTAATTAGTCAGATAGTATAGAAACATTTGATTTTATATTTCTGTTATATGACAAGCATTTAGTCTATGCAATTCATGCTTACTTTCGGACTGACGCTTTCCCTCATTATAAATTTTTTGCCCAAAACTTTTATCACAAAAACAAACAATAATCTTTTGTTGTTTTAATAATTTTACGTTTATCAACATACAATTTCGCATGATAATGATCGATTTAATATTCATCTCAACTTGAAACCCCAAGTAATTTTCTATATACATTTCTAAAACAAATAATAAACTTGTTATTCGCCTATGCATCAAGTAAAATCAGGTAAATCAAGATTATTTTGATGTTAAAATTATCAAACAAAATTTCAAAACTTTACTACTGTTCAATAATTTAATATATCAATTTATAAAATATACAATTCATGAGTTTATTTGACACAAACATATGTTTATTGTCAAGCACATGGAGAGTGCATATTACCACAAGGTGCATTGTGTGTTGACGATAGCCATGTGATTGGATAGCAATATGCACAAACAATAGTCAGAGTAGACCAAAGGATTTCAACTTGTAGGTTACAGCAAGACAGAACCAACTCAAGAGAGTACTTACACACAAACAGCAGGTGGAGTTTGAGGTAACGCCTAACCCCCTTTATATTTTGGATAAGGCACTCAAGATGCTAGGGCACGTCGAGTCCCGTTATACATATATATAATCAACTGCATACCACAGTGTTACCAACAAGCCATAGCACTACAGTTGCTTCTCGCATATGAATGCCAATTTCCACGTAAATATTTTTACCAATAAGATCAGGAGACATTCACAAATTGACGTACCAACTGGTACTACATATATTTATATATACAGAGACAGAATGAACATCTCTCTTCTCTCAATGTCATTTATTCTGAAGTCAATTTTGAAATCTCTTATGAAATGTACTTGCAATTTTGTGGAAAATTTTGTCAACAACATGAATGAGTAAATTAGTATTAGTATAATTATATTTATGTTGACAAAATATTATCATGATTCATCAACAACATCATCAACTTTTCAACAGGTTATTGAAAATAGTGTAAATTTAAATGGAAAAAAAATTATACAGCTATGTTGACTGACAGGATGATGTTTTATTTAGAAAAATTTTGTTTTTTAATTTGAATTTAAAACGAAAAAAAAATTGTATTGTATCCGGTATAATATTAGAGAATAGTTAGAGGTAAATGCACGTTCGAAGAACAACAAGGGTGCATGGGTATACTTGTATCAATATTAACTGTAATTTTTGTTTTCCTTTTTTACAATTTTTTTTTGTACAGGAAGCTATATTGCGATGCTGAGTGTATACACGTTGAAAGTTTACATCCTGTGTTTGCTCAATGTACGTAATTGGATTTCTGCTTTAAAATATATTGGTGACTGGCAACAGAATTGAGAGTATAAAGGGAGAATAAAGTAGAATATTTGCACATAGACTAGAGGTTTTTATGGAATTTCTGACACGCGTCTGTTGGTTTACCGATCCCATCTATACATGAGAAATTTCCACATATACTTAAATCGATATAAATTATTGAGATCAGGATAATTTGGTTTTTAAAAAAACTAGTTGGTTAGAAGTGAAGATAAGTATGTGGTTTTTATGTGGCAAGATTCTAATTAGGTTTGTTAACCCCAAAATGTGGTCGTCTCTTGAGTAAAACACAAATTTTGAACACACATTTATCAAGTTGCTGTGTGACAAATTTAAACATACAATACGATTGTTTTTTTTTTATTATAAATTTACTTTAAATACTCACAAAATAGCAGTAAGTAGACTTAAAATAAATTCGCCAATTTTAACATCAAGCTTACCTGAAACAGAAAAAATATTAAACGTGTTAATTATAAATAAAATTAATTAATTATTTTTCAAAAAGAATTATTAAATAAATTATAAGCAAAAATATAAAAATTTAATTTAAGATTATATTGTTTGAGAATAGAAAAAAAATATATTAAAAAAAAAATTGTAATGTTAGAGTTAAATCAAAGTCACTTTATAAAAGAATTACAGTTATAAAAAACATTTATATGATTTGTTAGAATCACGTATACCTAATGATGATAGACCCCGGTGGTATGTTCAGAATAAAATAGCAAACGTAGAGATGTGAATAATCTCAAAGGATTTTTTATTTAAAATGATTATAAATGAAGCTATTTGGTGGATACGATATACTAGGGAGTTTGTAGAAGGCAAAAAAAGTAAAAAAAGAAACGATGAAGAAGTAAAATTTTTCCGGTCATATAGAAGGAGGAAAAAAAAAATATATAAAAGAGAGACGACAAAGCAAGAAGAATTGAAGACGATGTCAAAAATAAGAGAGGCGTATTTACAACAGTGTGAAATTGGACTGGTACGTTTTGTGAGATAAATGAGAGTCGTGTGAAATGCCGAGGAAATGATATTGTTTCGGTGCATTTACTGAGGACAAAACTTTAGCGTAAAAATTTCTTCTGTTTTATGTTTCTACTATTTTATTTATTTATTTTTTCATTGTTATACATGTTGATGATTTTATTTGAGCAATAAACATAGATATAAAATGTCAAAAAATAAAAAATAGTATTATTTTATATTTCATCTTTGAATATTATTTATTTGAAAAAAAATTAATTTACTTGGAAAATTCATGTGGATTAATATCACTTGTTGAAATTTCAACATATCAAAAAATATGAAATGTTTAATACGCGGTAAATTACAGGAGAAAATCAGTTTGTTTTATGATTATGAAATGATGTGCCTCGAGGGTTATATATATATCTCTGTATATGATAGGAATTGTCTGGATGCATTGTGGCTTCACCACAACAACACACAAATGCAAATTTATTGTCATTCAATTACTCAATTCGTAACCCACGAACTCTACAACGGACGTTAATACCACGTAATTTTGTCGTGGTTTTCTGTTTGTTGTGCGTGGAAAACTTCGCTTCATATATATATTTGTACATTCCATCATATTTAATTATTCAGCCTCGGGTTGTATTATCAATATTAAAATATAATAAATATATTCTCTAATAATAATTAAACGATTCATTGTATTTTTTTTCTATTTAATTCAATTTTTAAAAATTTTATTTCGCTCGGAGTAAGTGGAACATCTCAAGATTTAGTCAGACATGAAAATGATAATGTGAAGAATACATTATCATTTATTAAATATGAGAAATTATGATTAATTTTTTCCTTAATTTTATTTACTTATGTCAAATAACCTTTGCAATTAGCTTCTATGTATTTAGTATTTTTTTATTAATATTATTTTGTACAGACAGAACGAGTTGTGTTGCGTTACACAAAAATAGAGTCAAAATTTCAGTAAATTTTATTTCTTTATCATATATCAACTGATGAAAGTTATGAAGCGTAGAGATACACAAGGATCCTACCATGGGAACACTTTATAAACCTTTATTTTATATATTTTTTTTTTTTCGCAAAGTTTGTTGGCATTCATCCCGCAAGACACGACACTCTGACCCTTATAGCTTGCTTGTACTCATACTGTGTATATCTTTTGCCATTTTATTCGTGGCTAAAAACACACACAAAGTGCTATATATTGCACTTGTATATATATGTTGATGTTGATGGTGTGTTACATGAAGAATATACTGTAAAGCAGTATAAAAGTTAAGCTGACAAAGAACTGAACTCGGTACGGTAGAAAATTCTTTTGCTATACTGTTGGGAAAAGTCACTAAATAAAAATAAGTAACCTTGCCAAGGGACCCAGAATGATGTGGTATAGTCTTGAAGGACACCACTGAAGAAGAAAAAAAAACGTATGAAAAAAAAAAACGCCAAAGTACAGAACGCTATATTTGTGAAAATTAATGTGATATTGTCAAGGGAAAAGATAAAAAAAAAATATTTGATGGAGTGCTGTAGCAATGAAAAAAAAAAAAAGTAAAAAACAAATTATGTTTTATCAAACAAGATGAAAGCATCCACATCACCTTGATGATAAAAATTGTGAATATAAAATAAAAATAAAAAAGTATCTTGACATGATTTTGACATGAATTTCCAATTAATTTTTGTTATAAAAATATATTAAAAATAAATAAAATAAAATTTCAAGAAATTTTAGATCGTCCATCTACGCATCATCACCCAACAAAACCCCTGAGGATCAGTATGCCAAATGCTAGTAGAAGAGCTTGTCTGACCACTAACGATTTGATTTCCTGAATAATTTCAAGCGGTTCAATCCTAACTGGAAAACAAATTACATTGAATTAACTTGGATTTACCAAGGATATAAGCTTACCCTCTTTGCAAAATTTTCCATATAGAAATACAAAACCACAATACATTCTGACCATATTAATTTGTACAGTTTGGATACACATTTGAATAAATTGTTTGTGTATATTAGGGAGAAATATTTATACTATTTCACGATAATTTATAGATATACTTTCGTCACCACTAAATCCCTTTGGACCAAGAAAATAACACTCAATTTTTATTACCATTAATCAACTAGACAAATAAAACTTACATGAAAAAGAGCAGAGTGAATTGAGACACTAAAAAAAAAAATACCAATTGATATTTATAATCATTAAAAATTGTTTTTCGAATTGTCTCATTCTTCTTTGCTCACCGCTAGATTTTACGATACAGCTCGAAGATATTTTTTCTACTTGGAAATATTTGTTTTAAAAATTTTATGAAGTAATGAAAAAGGTAAATTGATGAACGATAATTTTTTAATTTCTACATTAACTAGTGTGGATTATTTCGTTTCTATTACGTTGGATTAAACAGCCATGACACCTTCATGGTTGGAAGCATGAAATTGTTTTAAAAAAAAACGATAAGCATATAGAAGATAAAAAAAAATCAAAGCGATATAACAAAAAAAAAAAGAAAATATCAAGTTAAGGAAAGGAAGTTTGAATATAAACCCGAGAAAGCATACAATTTTGCATCGATTTATTTTCGTGTTTGTTCAAAGAAGGGAAAAGTTTTGCGGTTTGTCAGCACTTTTAGATTAAGGGGAACCATTGAAATCTCATAAAGTCCTTACAAATACCTTCATTTGGCATAGTCAAAGATTTTTAGTCTTATTTTTATTATTACAATATTTTTTTATTTTCATACAGAAGAAGCAGAAGTAAAAAATAAAAAGGGCCTGGGTATGATTGTGTTAAAAGCTGCCCACATGAATTGCTCGCCTTGGACGTGACGAAGCATTGGATAAAGGGGTTCGTAAAAGAGAAAAAAAAAAAAGAAACTCACTAGAAAATAAATGAAAAATATTCACAAGTGAGATAGAACGAAAAAATTTCTTGGTTATTCTTTTTATTCTCAGTTTAATGCCGAAAGAATTTTTTTTCTTTTCATATTCATTGTAAAGATTTTAAAGCAACTCTCACTTCAATTGTTACAAAAAAATTTTTTTATAACCATTGTAAATTTATAATACGCTTGTTATTTATTTTTTTTATTTTTTAAATTTAATATACACTAAAATATTTTTTTTTTGTTCTTTAACAATGAAAAAATATAATTTTTTATACTCAAAAGAAAAACATAAATAATAATAGTATAAAAAAACTTGGGTATTTATAAATCTTAAATTTAAATGTACTTGGAGTTTTATAATAGCTAAAATAATTTACTTTTGTAGAAAAAATTATATTTTTTGTAAATCAAATTTGACATTTCTTGATGCCAGCTGACTTACTGAATACGTTTACAGTAATTTTTTTTTTCCTAAACTTACGTGCTTGAAAAACTTGACAACAAAGCGAGTAAAAAAAAAATTTGTTTCTATATTCTTTAAAACGTGTTGAAAAAACATCTTAAAAATAATTATTTATATGTTTTATTATTATTTGTCTCATCCTTATTGATTTAATATTTTTCAATTTTCTTTCAATCTATATTCTACTGTTTCGCCAAACAACGTGTCCTTTTTCTTTTCTTATTTTTTTGTTTATCCAGTTTTATCTAGCGTGCTCAAGTGTCGATGGTGGATAGAATTTTCTTCAACTGAATCCCCTGGGATTTTTTTTATCCACATTGACCCAAACCCTTGTGTGTACACGGACCAAATACGATCGGATTTCTAGCAATCAAATTGAAAACGACACATGATCTAATATACAAGTGCAATTGGCAGCTGTAGAGTTTTCATATTCTATCAGATAAAATGATATTAATCCTCATGTATGTATAGTAAAAACACATGATACTTAAACTCATTGCCACTGGCTGTTGCTACTGTTGCTTTTGCTGGTCTTTCTATCTGGCAGAGAATAGATATATCCGTTTCTGTTAGTAAAACTTGTCTGACCCATACATAAACAGTTTCAACTGCTTCATTTTCAGATTCAAATGGCCAGTTATGCGATACATAATTCACATGCCGGAAGGGATACAACTGAAATTACTGTCGTATATTGAGACGATACTCGTAAAAAGTCGTCTGTATTATTTGGATGTCCAAATACTGTTTCGTAAAATTTTAACGATCTTCAAGAGAAGATATTGGGCTATATACTGGCTGTTTTAACATCGTCAGGTTATGATTTTTTTGCACAGTATTTTTTTTTTATCGTTAAAACGATATTTATTATATTACAACTGTTACTCGATTCATTCGTCTTTAATATGGTGTAATAAACAAATATTTTAAAATCATTGATAAAATGATTTATAAATTTAAAAGAAAATATTTTTT
This sequence comes from Aphidius colemani, assembly GCA_030523065.1. NCBI lineage: Eukaryota > Metazoa > Arthropoda > Insecta > Hymenoptera > Braconidae > Aphidius > Aphidius colemani. Next base: position 17,103 of record JAPYYR010001153.1, on the reverse strand, counting down.
GTTATTTTTTATTTTATTTAAAAAAAAATGTATTTTAGGGAAATTTCGTTATGAAGAAACTGAGGCTGACTCCTTTAACCAATTTTTAAGTGTTGTGCTACTCAAGTGTCTGACTTTTCTCTTTTCTCTACAAATTTTCAAAGCAGCTTTTGGCTTTTAGAACAAATACTTAATTCGAATAGGAAGCATTTGCCTAAGTAAGTGCCCGCGATTCAAAGCAACCTTCGTTTCACGTTCATGATTATTCAACTTGTTTTTGGATCTCACTCCATCATGTTTCTTTTATTTTTTATTTTGCAAAATTTTAACCGAGAGAAATTCGTGAATTTATATTTTGTGTATGAAGAAAATTATATATATTTTATTTTAATTTTAAAATGATTTTATATATCGAAAGAAGCCATGACACTTATTCCAATAGAACTCAATTTCTACAGGCATAATTGGAAAAGAGTCTGACATTTCTTTTGACAACTTTACTATTTTTTTTGTTATTTATTTTTGTCGGACAATTTTCATTGTTCAGTTCTCGGCTTTTAACTTGATGTCAAAAGTATCATTAGACAATGATGCATCGTGAGATCAAGCCATTGTCTGAAATGAAATGTGAACTGGAATTTCCCATCAAAGAAAAAATTTTGAAAAATTGAATTCTACAAGATAATTTGTGTCAGTCAAAGAATTCACTGATGCAATCAATCAATTGTACTAATTAAATCCTTTATGTACTCTAATAATGAACAAATTAAAAAACAATTTAATCATCGCAAAAGATGAAAATTTTACAAGCAAATTCGACGAATATTGCTTCGTCTTTTTACAATACACTAAATCTGGTCGGAAGTCAATTTCTAAAAAAACCCTCCTTCCCGCCTTACTTCAATATTAGGCAGTATAAAATAACAAAGAAATGATAAAATGATAAAATGACATGGTTATATAGTAACTGAAACAATGACATCAACCCTCCTCAAGATCTAGTTTAACCGGAGACAAAGAGACGACGACTAAATATCCGGAATAACTTTCCACATTGACTAGCATAAAATAACCGTTTAAATTTTTATCGAATATAAATAAATTTCGATAAACTTGTTCTACCTTTAAAAAATCATTTATCAATAATTATTGTACACAAATATATTTATTAATTTGAAAATAAAAATATCTCAAGTATCAATCTAAAAGTAGCCTGTCGAAAACAAAAACAAAAAATATTCAAAATATAAATTAACCGGAAATTAATAATTCTCAATCACTGTTTTATTTTCTTGATCAATAATTTTACCAGTCTAAAATACTTGTTGTTTTTATTTTCAGTCTCCAAGAATATGTCACGAGCAAATGTCCAATTCCAAAGACCAAAAACAAAATCGTAATTAACCACAGTGAATAAGCTTCCGAATTTAATTAAGGATATTGAATGGAAGGGTAATAACCAGACTGACTATATTGGCTGTGGTGTCAAAGCTAGTCGAACAGAGAGAGCAGAGGAAGAGGAAAAGGGGCTTCAACTTTGGAATGAGGAGAAAACAAGAAAGAGAGGATGGTATCGTGCTCAAAGCTCGTTCAACAGTCACTTTGATGTGGTTGTATGGCTGGTACGAAGCGCGAACCCATATGCTATACCAGAATGCTGGACTATCGTCAAACTCTCTCTCTGATATTTGTCAAAGTTCTGTTGTCCCTTTTCTAAAACTATTCTTTAATTTTTTTTTATTCATTTTGTTCGACTGATTCCTTGTTCGTATTACTTAAATTTTATCCAAGAGAAATTCGAGTTTAAAAGTTTTATTTTTTTTATTTTTCAACAATCATTATTACATCAAGGCATTTCTTCGATAAAGACTTTTGGATCTTTTGTAGAATAGCTATGAAGAACAAGTTTCAACAATCTTGTTTTTCATAGTGATAAGTTGAAATCAAGACTTTCAGTCACGAAGACTCTGTGATGAACATGGAAAACTTGATATAAAGGATAGAAGTAGAAATGGAAATGTTCAATCTGTGGTCTTATGGGAACTGCCCTGAGGGCTGAATTGGGAATAGTGAGTGTTTCGAGTAACTGACCTTTATGATTTTCACCGAATTTACGATTTAATGATAAAAGCAAAGTTCAAGTTGTCTTTGGCAAATTTTTCATGAGTATTATAAGTCTAGTTGTTTGACATGAGAAGTTTTAAAACTTAAGGGTTTTGTTATTTAAGGATTAAAACTGCTAATTTTATGATTTTTTCGACTATGATTTTTGTTACGGCTATACATTTAATTTTTTTTTTTTTCGTCTCTTTATGTATATCTTATTGATTCGAAATAAATTTAAATAATAGTTTTAAAAGAAAAACATTATTATTATTCAATGTGATAAAAAAAAAAGAAAAAACGCAGTAAATACGATAAGAGTGAACAAAGAACTAAGAAACAATTACATGTTGATAATAATAAAAATGTATTGCTGCTATTTTTATATATTTTAAACTAACACATCAACAGGCCACGATGTACATTACCAAAAAAGATAACATGAAAATATTTAAAAAAAAAAAAAAAATCGTCGGGGGAAGTAGACAATAGAATGAGCACGTAGTTTCAAAAAATATCGAAAGATAATTTTAAAAAAAAATGGTAAAATGAAACGTCATTAATAAGAACATGGGCATATAAGCTACCTCATTACCAGCCAGTTTTAGTTTTAAATAAGTATTCTATCAGGTGTCTACTTGCATGAACAATGAGTGGAAAAATAATTTTCTACGTTTTCATCTTCATTCTGGCTTTGGTAAGTTTATGAAAATTAATTTAATTCACGAATTGTTTTAAAAATGTTACCATATATATTTTTTGCAGAACAATGTAAATTGTCAAACAGAATTTGCTGGTTTAGATAATAAAAAATCTGTTTACTCATTGGAAAAATACTCTCATATAATAATTCTTGATTTGAGGAAAGATTATAAGTTTGCTGGTGATAGAATTCGTGAAAAAGCGAATCCTTCAAATCCAAATTATGAAAAATATGTTGCATGCTTCTATTTGATTGAAGGAAAATTGGACGAAGCACGTCATTCAACTGAAGAGAAAGTTTTTAAAATTTTGAAAGACTTTAAAACATCAAAAAATGTTCAGGTAAAATAAACATTTATACGATTTTTTAAATTGGTCATATTATTTTATTAAAAAATATTTGTATATTTTATATTAATTCGTTTAATCTAGAATGTCGATTTATTAAAAAGTGCAATGAAAGGTCTTCAACAAAATTATCAATCATTCGGAAATGAATCAATGAATTTTCTAAATAAATGTTTAGAATTAAATTCAGCTGATGATCTGTTAATGGAATTTCAAAATTTAGAAATAAAAATTTCCAAGCCAATTGATAACAATAAAACAAATGATGACAATGATGGTGTTGATGATGATTCTAAGAACTTCAATCAACAAGAAATCGAACATAAAAAAATAAGCTCTGAACTTAACAATTTAATCGCCAATAATTTGACGTCAATTTTGGATATTATAAAAAAATATACAACAAAAACTAATGATAGTTACTCCGAAGCTATTTCTAAATTAACAGAGAGAAGAATAAAAAGAGAATCTTTCGATGATCATGCATTTGATGATTTGGACTGTGAACGAATCGAAATGGATTTGATTGATTATTATTTGCATGTTTTGTCGGAGATTGATAAGTATCGCTTATCAATAATCGAAATATTCAATAAATACACTGACGTAAGAGACATTTTTTTTACCTAATTAAAATAAATTTGATTTATTTAATAATGACATTTTGAATTTTTTTTAGGAATTAAACAGTAAATTATCTGTTGACGAAAGAAAATACCCTAAAGATGAACAATATGCTGTACTTAAAAGAAATGTTGATCAATTTTTAAAAGACTATCAATCAGTAACAGGTGTTAAAGAAATTCACGGTCATTTTTCTGACTACTGTACTGCTTTAATTGAAGGTATCAATGATGTGCGCGAGATTAAAAAGAAAAAACTGACTCTCGATCTGGTTGATGATCAAAGTTCATAAGTTTTTTTAAATTATTAATATTTTTAAAAAAATGATAAGATAATAATTTAGTCATTCTGAGTTAAAAATACCAACGGAATTGATTTTTTTCTTTTTAATAATTTTCGTAGAAAAATAAATGTACGATAGCCCTGACTGTATGAATTGATAAAAATAACTCGTAATCAGTAAGAGAAAATGAAAACTAAAAATATGTTAACGATAATAAATGACTAATGGGTATTTTTTGAGAACTTTCTAATATTTTCAGTATTTTTTAAAACACCAATAAAGATAAAACACCATAAAGATAGAACAACCACGTTGATGGAAAAAAAATAAATGCATTCTTCAAAAATCAATCGCAATAAAATAATAACTTGAAATTCATTGAACTTGTTTTAAAGAATTGGCGAATTCTTTTGCCTTATATTATGTAAATGATATGTAAATTTAATTCAGTGAATAATTTGCTACTGTTGTCTTGCTAGGGACTCTTAAAACTTCATGCACATATTATTTATTTATTTTCCTTAAATCAAAGTATTAAGCGAGTAATTTCATAATGAATGCGACTATATGTTACCACTGATACGTTATCAGCTAGACACATCAGCTAACAATATTACTCATAAATAACGTCAAATGTGGTGGAAGATATCGCAAGTATATCATCCATTATGATACACATTTTTTTGTTAGTTTAAATGGCCACGTTGTTAGCACGTTTATAAATGAATAAAAAAAAATATTTTAAATGTATGTCAACTCCTTTTTTTCTTTCAATTTCATTGATTTTATATCAATTATTTCAACACCTGTTTTTGTTTTCTCACGTGGCGTTTTATTTTTTTAAGATAAAAAATTAAAAATCAAAAAATTATATAAAGCGATTTCACGAATAGAATAATTAGTTCATCGTAATTTTTTTTTTTGCCAAGCTTGCAATATTTAAAAAAAAAAAAAATGACGTGGCCTGTCATTTTTTGTATTTTGCTGACTACTGCTATTGTTCAAGTAAGTTCAAAATAATTCACATAAATTAATTAATAAATTACTTTATATATGAATATGTAATTTAATTTTTTAGGCAAATGACAATGAAAACCCTACATTTGTTGAATCAAAAATATTTAATTTTTCCGAAATTTTAACAACAAGAATATTTAATAATACAAAAAATCCTCATGACATTAAGAACGATATTTATCGTGATGTTCTTGGTATTATTGATGGTCTAGGTAATGATCATGATATTTCTACACGAGCAACAATAAATTATTTTGATCCAACTTCAGAGGATTATGAACTAACAATACCATGTATAGAATCTTTAACCAATGCATTATACGATCAATACAAAGATTCAAGAATTGCCATCATTGATGCAATGTATGCTTTTGAAAATTTTACTCGTTTAAAAATTAACAATTTGGCATTTATTTCAGTAAGTTTTACCTCTTTTTATGATTTTAATTTTTATCTAATACTGTAATTTCCGTTTATTATTATTTTTTTTTTTAATTTAAAAACAAGAGTGGTGAATTATTGAAAAGAGATTTTATAAAGACAATTAATTTGTGTTATCAAGAAACTATAAATCAAACACAAAAATGTGACTTTGCAAAATTAAATCATTTAATAATAAAAATGGAAGAATATTTAGCTGCAAATGATGATGTTAACATAGAAAAAATAGCAACCGAAATAAAAATAAAAACAGCATTGAAAGAATTTCATTTATTTTCGATGGAAATTAATAATTTAATTGACGTTTGTCGCGATATATTTGTACCAAATAATAAAACAACTGAAAAGTTGTCAGATAAATATAAGAAAACACCATTTGAGTTGTATATAAATTTGAAAATTGATGAAGTGACAATTAATCATGGAAAAATAAATAGCAGTCAATTGAATAGTTTACTGAAACTTGATAATTATAGGAGTGATGGTTTGAATGATATTAATCAAACATACAATAACCTAACATCAAGTATTAATAAGACAGAAATATCACTGGAATTACAAGATCAAAAACGATTAACATGCAATCAATATCTTCAAGAAAATATATTCGATTCATATACATCAGCTTATTTTAAAATTGAAAAAACACACATTTTATACGATGAAAATATCAAACAGAATACATCATTTGCTGCACAGGTAAAAGAATAAAATACAAAGAAATAACTAAATTTAAATTAAAGAAAAAAAATAGAGATATTATAACTTTTAGATATTTCAGGTTGAAAAAGATTTAAAGACAACATTAGAATTATTAAAAAAATCAAGAAAAAAGTTAGCAGCAAAAAGAAAAATATCATTCTTTCAAAATGTCATTGATCAAGTTAAAAAAATTGGCACATTTAATTCGTTAAAAGATCACATTGAAGAACTTGGCGTATCGCTGAGTCAACAGATGAAAAAAAATTTAGATTTATTTTATGCGCGTTTATTTAGTGCATTTGATTTACAAAATATTTGTTTGGATGTCAATAGCTCAGCACAATTTCGTCTTTTTGGATTGAAAACATTGACAAATACAACTAAAATAAAACACGGTTTCATAACAGCACTTGATAATTTAATACACTCAACAATTACCACTGGAATCAATGCAGTTGATGATTTTAAAGAACATTCACGTAATTCATTAAGTAATTTTTACACAGCCTTAGAAAATATATTGACAGAAGGAAGTCAATATCCAAAGTTCAAAGAAACAATTTCCGAGTGTATTAAATATGGCGAAAATACTACAATTGAAGCTTACAATTATTTAAATAGTACTGTCAATAGAGATGCCAAGAAAAAATATATTCAAATTGGTGATGAGACCAAGTCTCTTCTCGAGGTAATTTCATAGTTATTCTAATCATAAAATTCAATTGAATTTACATACTAAATTAATGATAAAACAATTTCTCCGTTTTAGAATGCTGAAAATTTACAAAAGAGACTAATTGACATTGAAAAAGAATGCATGCATTATGGCGATGGACAAGAAATATGTTTAAATGAAAAATTCGATGACATAAATGAACGTACAGAAGAATTCAATAACACGGCTTTCATAATAAAAGGAAGATCACTTTTATTACAAACTCATTACAAAGATAAAATTGCCGAATTTCGTAAAAAAATTCAAAATGCTAAAAATCGACTTCGTCCATGTATTCACAACTACATTAATTATTATCGAGGAAATGAAAGAGCGAAAAATGAAAAATACATAAATAAACAATGATAAAACTTTTTTAAATTAAAAAGAAAATTTGTTTTAAAATTTTTATTATAAATAATAAATAAAATGCATTTAAAAAAAAAAATATCAATTATAGTTGAATTAATTTAATATATTAATTAATAATTATTGAAAAAAATTGTCAAATCAAAATTATTAGATATACCTTGACATTTTAAATGTATAATAAAATAATGAAAAAAGTTTTATTTAAAATATGCTAAGTGACTGTTTCCCCCCTTATTAAAAAACGAGAAAAATTAAATATTTAAAAATATATAAAATTCAAGTATCTTAAAAAGCTTTTGAAAGAATAATCATCAAGATTTTCTTGGGTGTTGATAGAAAGTTAAGAATATACAATATAACATCGACAAAAGTAAAAAATAAGGGGAAAATAAATGAACGTAACTGGAGAACTACCATAACAATAGCAAGTCTTCATCAAAGAGCAAAATGAGATAAATAAAATTTCAAAAGGGCTTTACTACTGAAAAAGCACCCTGTCTTATTCAAGTAATAAAGTAATACAAGAGCAAGAGAATTTGTATATACCAAGTAATATAACATGCTAACGAAATTTATTCTACTATTTGGAATTTGGATTTTATGTTCAATTTACATGACAAAAAAATATTTTTAAACAATTAATCATTAAGATGTATAAACAAAAATTTGAGGTATCATTTGGCAAAAAGAAGAGAATATTGAATGAAATATTGTGCAGGTTAAAATCATTTTAGATCCCCCTTTTTTTTCTTTTGCTAATTTACGTATTTTCGTTGTTCAAGAAAGCCTGAAATATTATGATTAAAATATAATTTATAGCTTTGGTTGTTGTACTTAATTTTAAAACCGTAAATTATTACAAGTAGATCACACTCACACTCACAAAATCATGGCTTTGATAAATTATCTCAAGTAATTTTTATTTTGTTTCAAATAAAAAGTTAGTGATACATTTCGAACTATGATTATTATTGAATTAATGGATATTGATTCAATTTAAATAATCAATGTATTAAATTTATCAGTTAAATTTATTCCAATTAGATACTAAATAATATACAATTTCAATATGAATTAATTTTTCTACGCATTTTTTTTAATCAATTTAGATTATTAATTTTCAAACGTATATGATTTTGTGATTGAAAATATATAAACAGCATATAGTAAAAGCATTCCAATCTCATTACATAAAATCATGAATATGATGATAATTATTATTATGCCAACAGACTATTTGATTAGGGCATATGTGTATGACAAAATCAAGCACAAGTGTTTCACAAAAGCTCAATTTTAATCAAACGAATATTTTACTAAATTAATATCATTCGATATTAATAATTAATCATTTTTAATATAAAAAAGATAAACGATTGTTTGAACAACTTGAAAAATTGATAATAAAAAAATTTAGTAAATCATGACTTGTAATTTCTTTTGCCAGAGAGAAAAATAAAAACAATAGAAATAAAATAAAAGATGGGGAAATGAAGAAATATGAGTCAAAGAGAATTGGAATGGGACAAGTGATATGAAAACGAAGGAGGCTGTCTCCAACAAGTTGAACACAAAACAAAGTCAAAAGTACTATAATATTACGCTGTCTTTCTTATTTGTAAAATATACCAAAGAAAAATAAAAGTTGTGAAGAGACACGAGGCAAAGGCGCTCAAGCTAAGAAGGCATAATTAGAGAAGCACTCTCTAAGGAAAATGAGAAAATTTTCTTCACACAGTGAAATTTTTGTAAAATAAAAACAAAAAATAATAGATATATTTATTTCGCATTCAAGACATGAAAAAAAGACACGAAAAATATTTTTCATCATCAACAGTTAAATATCAAGACGAAAAATATTTTTTTCATTTATATAATTTTGACAAACTTGACATTGTTTGTCATGAATAAAAAAAAAAATACGAAATAAATTTTATATGAAGTATTTTTTTTATCAAAAACGTTGAAAACATCATGTAAAAATACATCACCACACAGTAACCCATCACATTTTCAGTTATACGAATTTTATTTATATTTTTTCTCATTTCCTATTTCAAAATTATTTGACATTACATTTGTCTTAAAGCTTCAAGCTCCGCCTTGTTTATTGTTATTTATTTTTGTACAATATTTGATATCATCACACACAAATCTGACATAGATAAAACAACGCCTTTCAAAACGATAACCGTTAAATTCGCAATGCAAAAAGAGTGAAAGAAAAAAAATAATATAATAAAATTTTACAACCATCTAAAATTCACGGTAATATATATGAGCTTTTTTCGGATTCAATTCAATGAAAAAAAAAAAAGGATAATAATATCAAATGTTCATTTTTTTTATATTTAACAAAAATTTGGATATTGATAAATTTGCCAAAGGGTTAGTGACATTGATTTTATATTAAAATTGTGGACAGGAAGAGTAAGCTGGCCGTGGGGCTAAATGCTCAGCGTTAGATTCAATCTCCTCTCTCGTCTCTTCATTCTGCTCCTTCAAGTAGCCCAGGGCAATAAATTTATCCTTCTCTTTCTCTCTCGACAGACCATCAAAATGGATATTTCCGTTTGTATTAAATTTAACATGAGTGCAGTTATAAAATAATAATAATAAATATCCGTGTGTTATTTTTACTAGTCTGTTGAACAATCATAATATTATTTTTAAAAACAAACTCCTGTGTGACACATGTCTATGTATTTATCATAACTATTTTGACAATTTAATTGTTCAGTAAATTATGCTAAAATTCAAATTGAATTATATTTTGCTTGTTATTTTTGCAGCTAATTATGTATAAAATACTTTTATTATTATGATAAAGAAAAAAAAAAAAAAGTAAATGTAAAAAAAATTTAATAAGGGAAAAAAATGAAAAATATTTTCTTCTTTATTTACTTGTCAAATATTTCAACTATCTACCCTTATATTGTCATCATAAAATATGCAATTAAATAGGCAATATAACGTCACTTTATTATCAAGCTGAACAATCATATCATCGCTTATTAAACTCAATATACACTGAGGGATTTTCTAAACTCATACCATTATTTTATCATTTTTCTTTCTTCTACTCTCATTTTCTAAGCTCGCAGTTCATTTGTTTCATCAAAAACATTGAGAATTTTTATGATACACCTAAGGCTAAATCCAATAAAACTATTAAGCTCAACTTTTAAAATAACAAATTTAATAACTGATGATATACTCTCGTTTACTTTTAAATTTATTGGAAATATTTGATTATTTCTACGAAAATAGCTTGCTTTTTTTATGAAAAGAATGGAAAAAAAATATTAACAAGTATAATTAAAATGAAATAAGTAAAATTTAAATTATATTTTTATCATTTAATAATTTAATTTTTAAATATGCAAAGTGTATTTTTAGATTGAAGCAACCAGAGCATTTAGAAATAAAATTTAAAAAATAATCGATGAAAAATAAATAGCTTTTAAGAATAAAAAAAAAAAGGTAAATATAAAAATAAATCAGTAAAAAAGTTTCATAGCTGATGGGCTCAAGGATTTGGCTGTAACTAGTTCCGAGCTTTCATTGAGTACATTTTTTATAAATATAATATTTTTAATACATGAGAGTCCGTGTGATGACTACAGTAGCAGTATCAGAACACCGGATACGCTTATAACCCGCAGGCAATATTCTAAAAGTTATCTGAAAATTTCATTTACGATGAGAGAGTTAATAAACGTAAATATTAGCTGTGTGCGCAACGGTTTGACGTGATATATATATTATATTTTCAGGGTGGCCATGGAAAAAGGATAAAGTGCGCTAAAACCAACGCCAGCAGTTGGTGAAAATGTATATTAAGAGCTAGGGGTTTAGACCTCCAGGGAAAGAAAAATTAAGAGAAGTAAAGAGGGTTACTTTGAAGGAAAGCAATACTGTGAAAGACGCAGAAAAAAAAAGATACTACGAGTTTTTTAAAAAAAAGGGTGAAAAATAAATATAAAAATAAAAAAGCACTAGTGCTGAAAAGTGAAACGGCTTTTCTTTCAACGTGGCTACACTTTGAGTTCATTAAAGAATGAATCGATTCTCGATGCAACTTTATAAAAAAGTCAAGATTTAATCCATTTGCAGATGAGAAACTTATCATGCTAGTGGCTGATTGGAAAATAAAATAAAAGTTGTCTTTAAAGTCGGTGGAATAATTTTTTTTTTAACAGAAATTTTATCAAGACAAAAAAAAAAAAGAAAATAATTGAATGGAAAAATTTATTAAAGTGTAAATAGAGTTAAAACAAATATAATTTGTTAATAGAAAAAAAAAAAAATAAGTAAATTTTGTAATGTTATTTTAAAGTTATAACTAATCAATTTTTTTTATAAATCCTATTTTCTGTTTTTTTCTTTTTTATGAAAATTTGAGTAAAACATCAAATGATATTTGTTCATGTTAGATGAAAATATCATTGAAAATTTGCACGAACGAAAAGTAAATAATATTATTTCACAGAAAATTAAGTACAAACATCATTTAATATATGCAAAATTACAGATATCAAGTCATTCGTTTTGAATGAACTGAGCAATTAATCTCTGGAGTGAAAATCGTTAATATATAACTGCCTCATAAATTACTACATAGAATTTATAAAAATTTACTATTCAATTTCATCACAATTAAATCAATATTTTTATATTCTTCTAAAGATAAATCTTGTTGATCAAAAAAGAACAAACATTTATATGAAATAAACATCTACTTATCTTAATTTTTCAAGGACAATTAATTTTTTATTTGATCATGAAACTGATAAAATTTTCTACGAGGGCAAATAACATGATCATGAATTATGCCTTCTGTCTGATAATTTATACTAAGTTGAAAATTAACAATGGTCCATTTCACCTCGTTAGCCATGAAATCTCCCCATGAATTTTTTTTTCTTTATAATTTTACTTGTCTTCTAATTATCCCTTATCTACATAGCACAGTCCATTTACAATATAAAATGACACTATCTGGTCAACTAAAATCAACTAAAAATATGACATTATTGTAATATCTTATTAGTCAAAGTGTCGGCTTATAAAGTTATATGCTATAATTAAATCACCTCATAGACAGTGAGACATAAAGAGAAAGAGAAAGAAAGACTTATTGACTAAGAAAATTAGATTGTAGGCATGTGTATTTTGATTAATCCATGTATTTAAAATTATTTCTTTATTCCCTCGTTCTCATGCTTGACGTTGAAGAATTAAACCATTGCCAATCTGACTTTAATTACAAGTAACGGATTAGTACGTGAGTATGTGTTTGTGTATGAAGGGGAATTTAGTAGAAAATAAAATGAAGAAACTTTCGAGCAATACGATATACAACTGACAAACTAGTTATACTGTCTTTTTCTTTCTCAGCACCTGTGTTTATATTCAAGAAGTAGAGTTGTAAGTTACATCATGTGAATAAGCATTCTCATCTTGTATTTCCGTTAAGATGAATTTCTAATTACCTGATATATTATACCTGTCTAAAATATACGCTATATTATTACAATTTGTATTGAATTAATTTGAATTTTATTAAAAAATATACAACTGAGTAAAACTTTATTTATTTTTATTTTCTTAGACTACAGATGTAGTGGATTTTTTAACTGACTAGTGTGGGCTTATTGATATTTATTTATTTTGGTCATTATTCACCTGATATGATCACGAAAAACCTAACAAGGATTGATAAAATAATAAAATAAAAAGAACAATGATGGCTTCCTTTATGTTCGAGTGGCAATAGCCACGGAAACAATTTTTTGCCGACAACAAACGGCATGCTTATAAAGAAAATAAAAAAATAAAAGACAATGTACACATAACAAGGTCACTGTCTGATGTATATATATAGTCACTTTTATTTTTATTTTTTTAAATATAGATATTCTGTATTATACCAATGATCCAATAGATAGCAGAAAAAAATAAAAAGAATACAGTCAAGAAGATAAATATGATACGAAGAGAAGAAAAAGCGTTGTTGTGTATTTTCTTGGCAAATTGGTAGGGAAAAAATGATCATGTTTCGCAATAGATAATAGTGACCTCATCAAAATAAATTTTTATAGTTCAAACTCGTTATCGTTGCTTTACTGATATTAAATAATAAATTTTTCTTTATCAAGAAAATCTATATATAAATTATGATGATAAATATAAAATTATACAAATTGATTTTTTTTCTACAATAAAAATTCAATATTTATCATTAATTTATATTCAAATAGTTTTTCGTATTAAAAATATTATAAATAATAAAAACGACTATTTTATTATTGATCTACTATTGTAACTTAATGCTGTCATGAAAATTTTATTTTACCGTTTTATCAACATTAAAATTCATCAACAAGATAGTCAAATAAACACTCTAAATAAATTAAAAGAATTTAATTATTATCATTTTTTATATTAAAAAATTAATTTACACAAGCTCAGTGTAAATAATTTTTTTTTCTAATTTTATTTGAACTGGAATTTTAGCATTCTGCTCACCCGAACAAGTCGTATTTTTTACGAATAAATTTTTTCTATAAATAATTATAAAATTCGTGAATAAAAGAGCTTTTATTTACGTTTTGGAAATTTTTAATTAGTATACATTAGCATAGAGATAAATTAATATGATTAAATTGTATTTGTAAAACAAAAAGAAAATTACAAAGGACAAATGGATATCATTGTTTACACATTTGATAGATCAGTGTATATTATAATAAATATTTAGCTGATGATATTAAACGAGAAAAATAACTGCGCGTGCTTTAGCTAAAATTCAATGGATTTTGACAATATTCGGCAAGATTTTACTGACAATAAATATGCAGAGTAATACATAATATGATAGCAGTAAAAAAAAAAAATATACATATAGAAAAAATAATAAAAAAAACATGATTTCGTAAATGCAAGGCACGTCACGTGTCTAGTGTTCAAAACAGACCAGTTTCTAGTTGACACGTATATGAGAATATCGCATCATTAAATTGCATTTGCATATCAGTGATCCGATAAATGGGGGTTTCGCATGCCTCGGTGAAGCCAATTAAAATTGACAGGGAAACCTGATGAAACTTTTTTGAATATAGGTTTTATCGGTGCAATACAGTCACCCTCTATTCATTTCCAAATTTTTTTTTTTTTACTTTTTTTTGTTGATATAATAAAGCTTGTACAAAAAAAAATTATATACATATCAATAACAATATTAAAAATAATTACCGGATTTTATAGTTATTTGTAGGGATCAAATTTTATAAAATCAATATTATTCATTGACTTTTTTGGTTTTATTATTAATTTAAAAAAATTTATTATTATAGCCCGAAGCGTTTATGGTATATCCAATATTCGCATATTAGTACAAATATGATAAATTTGAAAAATATTTGACTTTCATAAATCAAAGAATACGTAATCAAAAATTAAAAAAATAATAATTCAAACATTTACTTTGATTTTGTTTGATCATGTGTTCCATCATCATACAGAATATCAACTAGCTGTTTGTTTTTTTTTCTCAGTACAAGTTTTAATTAAAACTTAATTTATTGAAAGAAAATATTATCGAAATTAATTTTTTTTGTTATTTATTAAATTGAATTTTTAAATGAGATTGAAAAAATATGTAATTTATTTGTAATTGAATTATGTTTTATTTTTTATTGAACAAATTAAACTGTGATTTTTAGGGTTTTAAAATATACGTGTTTGTGTGTTTCGTGTATTTTTACTAGACCGTAACAAAAGCCAATTAAGCGGCAATTAGAATAAGTGAGGAAGTATTTCGCGTTCAACTTTTTTATGTATAAAAATAAAAAAAAAATGCGCTAGTGGTGTTGAACTATGGATGCATTTCTGGCGATTCTACTTGCCGGGTGCAAGTTTGTGTGGGATCCGGTAAAAAGTTCAAATCAAAATGCATTTCAACGGGGAGAAAATTTTTTAAATCGTTTTTACATTGTTCTACAGTACACATTAAATAATTAAATAAGCAAAAAATTGTTTAATTGAAAAATAACTCAGTAAATAATATTTTGTGTATAAATATTTTCCTAACTATCATTGAAATATTTAATATTTCATAGCGTTTTTATTAGATCAAAACCGACTTAATATTTAATTTTTTTTTCAACAAAACTTTAGATAGATTGTGTACTTTGATTTCTTATTCATCTTGTCTATTAAATTTTCTTTATTATTATAAAAAAAATGTATTAAATTACGAAAATATTATATATATTCGAACAAAGTTTCGGCTAATTTCTCAGCTGATTAAAAGTTGAGAAAAAAAAAAAAAAATGTGTATGTAGCTAGACTGATCGATGAGACAGGCTAATCAAATTTTTCAGAATATCCTCGAGGTAATATTTAAGATGAAATTCTCTTAATAATTACCTTAGACTGAATTTCTTCTTTTTTTTTTTCAACTAACTTGGATCGAAATCGATAAGAATGTTGCTATACGTGTCTTATCACTGTGTTTAAATTTTTAAAATTTATTTATTATAATCTTTTCATGACTTACGAGAAAGTTTAAGATCAACTTCATTGAGAACTTAATTTAACAAAAAAAAAAAAAATAATTAGAATTTTAAAAATTATAAAATTGACTTCGATAAATTTTAATAAGGCTTATTTAGAGATTGGATAGTCTTTTAAATTTAATTACCTTTTTAAACCAGGTTTTTATAAATATCATATAAATTCTTTCGTTGTTTCATCTTTATTTAAATTTAAATATTAATTATTTATAAAAAAAAAAACAAACAAGACTTATTTAATTTCAATTGACAAGGGCATATAATATTTAATTTATTGTAAGAATAAATCAAACTTGAGTTATGTATTTTTATGTTGAGCACACTGACCTAAGACAATAAAAGAGAAAAGAAAAAAACAAAACAACATAGTACGTTGATCGCGATATGGAATAAATACAAAATAATGGTGATGATAATAATAATGGTAAAAAGACATTTTATTTCGAAAGACACAGAAGTGACAATGTTGGGATTTTTGTGTTGTTGTTTTGTATTCTTTTCTCTTTTTTTTTCAAGGACAGCAATAGCGGTGAGGAGTCTTATGTATATTTATATATACTGTTATATATTTTTTTATTTGCTCTACAAAAAAAAAATACACACAAAATGATTTAAAATAAAAAGAATAAATTTAAATACCTTAAATGTAGATCTATTGAAATTTCTTCGATGACCGTCCAATTGAATGACCATGACATCATTGATAACTCCAAAAAAAAATATGGAAAACAGCCAAAACATCACTATACTCAATTTAATTTCACGACCTTAAAAAATATTCTTATAATTAAATAACACTTGACGTCAACAAAAAAAAAAAAAAAAAAACATGAATTTTATATTTTATATTTTCGCGCCTAATAATTATTGAAAACTTAAAACAATGATGGCCGACAATTAATTTTTTTTTTTTTTTTTCATGCGTAGATACGATGTGCAAAGGACGAAAAAAAAAAATGTTAATTCGGAGCGTCTGACAGAGATAAAGAATTTCTAATTACCCGTTTTTTTATCAATCCATCAAAAATCCACGTATAATATTATAGTTTAAGCAATGACCAACAATAATATCTAATATTTTCAATATATTTCCACTTATAATCACCAATAAATTGTTCCACAAATATATTTTTTTTTGACGGCGTCCTTTTTTATATTTTCACTTATTTCATTGAATACACATAAAAAACACTGATTTTAACGAAATAAAATTTATCCACGTACCGTCAATTATTTAA
>JAPYYR010001152.1:0-17649 GCA_030523065.1 Aphidius colemani | reverse complement strand
TAAAAATATATATTTAGCATCAAATAAGTATACATAAATTATTATTTTATTATTTTTAACAAATACTTTGTTTCTTTTAAATTAAAAATTAAATTGAAATTTCTATTTCTTTTTTATTATTCGTGAGAATAAAAAACTAAACAATGCTCCAAAATGTAAAATGATGTATAAACTAAATAAATAAATAACACTAATAATTGTAAAAAAATAATCTAGAAAATTGTTTTTTTTTTTTTTGTTTATTAACTTTGAAAAGAGTTAAAAATTTAAATAAAATATTAATCAATTTATGATTGAATTTAATCTTAAGTAATGAAAATATATATTGCAATAATATAACGAATAATTTCATCATTTTAATAAAAAAAAAAAATGTCTCGTGTTTTACAGTTTTACGTCATGCAATTGCAATTGAAATAAAAAAAAATTTTAAATGATTATTGTTGAGTGTTGAAAGGCGTGTTTGGCATACGTGACTTGTCCAGCTGAATGTCGATTGGCTGGACAAGTCGAGCCTCCTGATTTACCAATATGACCTTAACATTTTTTTAAAACTCAATTAATCGACAATAAATATTTATCCACGTGCTTTTACAATTAAGCAAAGAAAAAAAAAACAAATCTATTACTGCAGTTTCGTATGGAAAATGTTGAACGTGGATTTCGTCACGTTTTTCAAATTGATAAATACTCAATAATTAAAAGTTCAAATAATCTACAATCAATAAATACTAGACCTTAGCCCCACTAATATTAAACAATTGTTATTTAAATTTTTCATAAAACAATTATTTTGTCTCGACAGTTATCAAATATGAATAAAACAATGAAACTTTTTCTTCTTTTTTTTTCTTTTACTAATTTAAACATAATTTTTCTATTGTTTTTAAAACACTTTATACAATATTATTTTTTTTTTCACGTCATTGAACATGAGATTAGATGTAAATTTAATTAAAAATAAAAACAGTAAATTAACAATAAATATTTAAAAAACAATTGAAAAATTGTATAAATAAAATATTCAAATGAAAAAAAATAATTTTTCTTTTTTTATTACAAAGTATATTAAAATTTTATCAACAACTTTTTTTTCTACTGATAATATCTTGTCATAATTTGCCTTTCATTACATAACTAAAAATAAAAAATAAATTGCAAATCAGTGTAGAATAATTATTAGAAAAAAAAAAAATTAAATGCTAATAAAAAAAAAAAGTAGTAAATTAAAATGTCTTGGATCAAGTAAAATAGAGTTGACCAAGAGGTAGCTGACATAAACAAGTGTATATTATTTATTTCTAGGTATTAGTCATTTTATTAATAATAAAAAATGATTGGTCATGATAAACGTGTGTTCGAGACGAGCCTCCACATAAAAATTACAAATACATATTTATAAAATTAAAAGAAGCATTAATACAACTTAGAAAAAAAAACATTTAAATAATATTGATGACCTTGATTTGTTTTTTAATTTTATAAATTATTAATTTATTATTATTTTTTTATATTGTTGTTAACAGCAATTATTTTAAAGTCTTCTAATTTATTCATTGAAAACTTATAAATTGTCATTTTAAGTTGTTACGTCATTCATTGATTTAAACAATATCCTGAATTTATCATTTTCATTGTTTAATTATTGTTATTATTTATTTTTTTAAATATTTTTTTTATCATTAGCTCAATATTTTAATATTTTAGATAATTATTTATTTAAAAGCCAAGACTCATTTTTTTTTTCAGATAAATTTCTTGATAAGACTTATAATTCTTGGTATTTTTATTAATAGTTATCTAAAAAATTTATTTTTTATTTATGATTAACAATTTTTATTGTATGTGTATGTGTGTATGTGGGGGGTATATATTTTTAAACTATTATTTTTTCTTCGAATTATTATTTTTTTATAAGTAGATAAAATGAGGTGACAATAAGAAAATATTTAAACTTAACAAGGTCGTTGACAGAAATGTTAATTTGTTAGTGAATCATATTTAATAATTTTATTTGACATTGATAATGATAAAAGAATTTTATTAGAAATAAAACAAGTATATATAATAATGAGGAAATAAATTAGTTATTTAAGTATTGATAAGAAAAAATTAATTAAATATTGCAAAATGAGTAATTCGAGAAATTCTCTATTTTATTTTGTATAAATTTTTTTGTTTATTTTTATTTTTAATTAATTAATGAACAATGTCCTTTTTTTTTTTTATCAAGTTATAAACAATTACTTAAAGTAAGTAAAAAGTACCAAAAAAAATTTTTTTCATAAAAAATCATTCATTTCTTTTTTGGAATTTGTTTTTTTAGCTTTATAGGTAGTTTACAGGTGGCAATGGATAATTATTTTCCCATACGTTGAATTGACCATTCTTGTTGACAAAGTGGACAGCGATTATTTTGTTTAACCCAAAGTGACATGCAGCAATAATGAAAAGAATGATTACATTCGCCCCATACAACAACGCAATCTTGTTTTCCAATGAAATCTTTTTTACTCTCAGCTTGACAACGAAGACAAGCATCTGAAACAAAAAAAATTGAAAGAAAAATCATTTTACATATTATCAATAAACAAGCAAAAAATTTATTAAAAATAAAGAAAAAAAATGAAATATCTATTGAATTTTCGAGGCCACAGACAAGTCTGATGAATTTTTATTATTTCAAAAAATTCATGTCACTTTACAAACAGATAAGAATAGACGGAAAAAAAAAAGAATAATAAAATGAAAATAAAAAAAAAAATTACATAGATAATAAGAGACTGTTTGGTACATTGTCTTAAAATAATAAAAAAATCTACAGACAATTTTTTTTTATCATATTAATGGAGATAGTATAATGTGAAGTGTCTCATGTATCATTTCTTTGCTTATTTTCAGACTTGACAATAATCGAAATTCAAAATAACTCACCAACATATTTAAATGAATAAAAAAAAAAATAAATAATTATTTTATCGATACAACGAAGTCTCTAGAACAATATCTTTTTGTCAATTAAATTTTTAAAATAATAATAACGATGAAAAAACTAAAAAGAAAAAACACACTTACTCAGCGATCTTTTTTTATTTTCCTTTTTTTTTTTTTTTTATAAATACATATTTAAGACAATTAATATAGACATTTGATTGTGCATGTACTGTTGCAAGTTTATTATTACCGATGTATAATGATATCTAAAGAAAAAAAAAAAAAAAAATTAATAATAACAATCAAGTGGACAATGTTACCGGTAATTTTCCACTGAGATATTATTATTAATAAGACTGACAAGTACAATCAACTGTAATTTTGATATAATTAAATCATTGATTAATTAATAATTTAAAAATTCACATGTTTATATGCTGATAAATAAAAAATATTGATTATCAGTTATGATATAAAAATGATAATAAAAAATTAACTAAAAGCATTGTAAATAAAGTTTTAATGAATTTATGCATTATTAAGTTGAAAATAGATGAGAAAGTTAATTAAAAAATTAACCGTTAGTGTAGTTTATATATTTTTTTGACGTCATAAACATGAACTTGAAAATGGATAAGATAAAATGATAAACTATCAGCAATATGTAACAAAAATATTAGCTTTGAAAATATAAAATTTATGCAAAAAAAAAAACAGATATTTACATTTATATTTATTGACATATTTGTTATTAAAAATTAAACTAAAAAAAATATAAATAATACGTTTGTTTAGGCTGATATATTGTTAACAATAACAAATAACGAATGGAAATTTTTTTCAAATAAATAAACGTCAAACTTTAAAGATGATAATCGATTGATTCCAGTCAAATGCAACACATCAAGAATATTCCAGTTAAAAATTCTTATTATTATTGTTTATTAAAATAACGAATAAAATAAATTAAGAGATGATATTTTCAAGTAGAATATTCATAACAATGAATTATAATAATTGTTTTGATCGATGGGGGGTATTTGAATTGAAAATTTTTCCGTTGTTTTTAATTTTATCTTGGAGAGGTTTTATAACGATTAACCCCCAACATTGAATATTATTATTTGTTATTAAATGACATAACAATATATGCATATGATTAAATTTTTATATGTCTTATTTTGTTCAATAAATTTAACCAGAGCATTCGTAATTGAAATTACGTTTTAATCGATAAACTGTCGAAGCTATAATTATTTGATTTTAAGGAATTTAATCGTAAACTAATAATTAATATCTATAAAATAATTATAAATTTATTTGTTAATTAAATATTTGTGTTTATGTCTTATCATTGTAATAATATAATTTTGTTTATAATAAATATTTTTTACCAATTAGTATTGATGTTTTATGAAATTTAAAAAAATACAAAATTTTAAATTTCTTGTATACCAAAAGATTTGATGATTCTAATTTATAATTGGATTAACTTTAAAATTTTCAAGACAAAAACAAGGAATTATTTTGAATTATAATAAAAATCAATTTATCGTAATTTATTTATGTTTATATCGTGTCAATATAGGAAGATGAAAAAACATGTGATGAACCACCTGTTTAATGAGATTGATTTTTTTTTTTTTTATCAACCAGACTTGCATCCCGTCATTGATAAGCTTTGTGACGAAAGATTTTTTATTTATTTATTTACTACATTCTATTATTATGAAAAAAATTAAAAAAAAAAAAAAACAACAATATTGTAAATGATTAATAGAAATAAATTACATTGTTAAAAAAATAAAAATAAATACAAAAAAAAAAATTATAAAAACAAGACATTAATATTGTTATTTAAAATAATACAAAAATTTAAATAAATAATTAATAAATGGCTTAACTTGTTACTGATAAATTAACTTATGTAATTTATAAGATTTTTTTTTTAAATTATAAAAATATTGTTTTTTTTCTTTTTTAAATTTTATTGTTGATTTTAAATTTCGTCACTAATTTTCTTGTCTCCCATATAAATCTTGCATACCAATAAAAAAAAAAAAATTAATTTTTACGACAATTAAATATGTACGTACACATATAAATTGATAAATTAAAATAATACTAAACAACCGATATTAAGCGAATTTAACCGAGTAAGTACTGGCGCCTGATCCGAACTCTCAAACGTATATATATAAAAGACGACGAACCCCCAACGTATCTGATTATCAAAGTTGCGAAACAACGAAGAAAGCCTTCCACAAAAAATATAATCACTAATTAACAAATTAAACATAAACAAATAAATAAATAAACCAAAAAATCAAAGATATCATCAAATTAAAAAACCAAAAATCATTAAAATCTATAATTAAATCTGCAATTAAATATTATTATAATTATCAATCAAAAAATAATTAATTACTTAATAAACAGTATTAAATTTATCAAAAAAAAATTAATTTTATAATTATTTAAATTAAAAATAACGTGAAAAATAAATTTTGTTAAATTTGCAAAATACAACCGAATGTCAGACGAAAGACAACGTTTTTTTGCAAAAAAAAAAATATTTCAAGTGTGTTTTATTATTAAATATAAATATATAAATTTATATATTTAATAAGAGTAAAAGAGGATACACTTATCACACGTGTATTATCCATGCATGTGTATAAAATTAAGAGAGAAAGTTGCTGAATGATAAAGACAGTATTAGCAACAGTGTCCAGGTGTAACGTCATACGACGTATAAACGCAGAAACCAAAACCGGTGGATCAGAAAACGTTGAATAAACTGTGTTACAATATTAACCGGCTTGCAATTAACAATTAAAATAATTTTTAAAAAATAATCATAATACCCCTTAATAGATAACACAACTAAAATAGTATTTCATCAAAAGAAAAAAAAAACTGTGATTAAAAGTATTATTTATTGGTTTAAATTTAATTTATTAAAGTACAGAAAATTTATCTATAAAATTAAAATTTTTTCAATAATTGTGAATATTTTTTGTATATAAATTTTGGCTAATTAATTTTTCAAGTGTTGATTAATATATTGTTTAAAAATGTCGTCACAAAGGAGACAAATGATGCAACCATGGCCTCTCTGTTTGGTATCATCAATATCAAAAAACAAAGTAAGTTAATTAAAATTAATTAAATTAATTGATTTTCATTTATGAACATGTCTTATTTGAATTTTAAAATAGATTTTTATTGTTATTTGTCGGCATAGAAGAGAATACTTTGATTACTTTTGATATTATTTCTGTATGACATGTGGAATTTGTATTTTAATATCAAAATTATATATATTGTTTATCTTTGTTTGACATGTTTTATCATGTATACAGCTGTCTTTCTTAGTTTTTCTGTATAACCCGCGAATTATTCTGGAAAGTTCCATGCATTTCCGATTGACTACGCCACAAGCTTCGTGGTGGTATTTTTTTATGTATTTTATTTTTACTTTTTTTTATGCACAAAATATAGAATGGCTCGTTGTGATTATACACAAAAATATTATCGATAAATTATTTGAGCCAAAAAATTTCTTATCTAATTTTTTTATTAATAGAATTTAATTTGCTAATGAATTTTTATTTTTTATTTGTTATTTATAGTTTGGTATTTAAACTATTTAAGTTGATGTAAAATTGCATGTTTTTCTATTGGGAAGTAATCTAGTTTGATAAAATTGGAGTAAAAAAAATGATTTCCTTGAAAAAGAAAAAAAAAAAAAATGTGAGAGTCTGTGGAACGTGGAAAATATTACATGGAAAAAATTAAATACCATATCGAGAGCAATATAAAAATAAATATATCTGATTCACTGTAAAAAATATTGAGAACAAAAAAACACTTGTTGCAAATTCAAATGACAATACCGACAGAGTGAATTTAATTTTAAAAAATTTCGCGCAAAAACAAATAAACACATGCAAATATTGGCTCTTTAAATTTCGAATGATAAGAAAAAAAATAAAAATCGGTGTTATATGATTTTTTATTTTGTTCTTAATTAAATGATGAGCCTTTTTTTTTCATTGATATGACGATTCTAATGAAAATATTTGCATGTATTTAAAAAAATGAAATAAAATCAAGAGATAATTCGAAAGAATAAATAACGAAATTAAATAAAATTGGGTCATGTAAAAGAAAAAAGTTACATGAAAATTAAGAGGATACATTTTAATTGATAATAAAAAAAATATGAATAATAAATATATAAATTATTGAGAGCAAACGTGATGCTGTTGGGTGATAAGAATAATTTATTGTTAAATGATTATGACGTTGTTGATAAATAAATATTATTTTTTGTTTAAAAAAATTAATAAAATGCACAATAGTTTTTCACCCAAGTTTTTATTTTTACCTAATTTAACACGTGATATACACACATCTCACGTGTTTATTAATTATTTTATTTTATTTATTTTTTTAAAAATTATTTACTTTTACTGAAATAATAAAACCCTGACATTCACGATGAAAGCAATCAGAACCTGTGTTAATTTTATACATAAAACATGTTAATCGAAGTCATTCAATTTACCAAAAATACGGATTTTCATAATGAAAAAAAAATGGTAATATATTTATCTAAATATAAAAATAATTTTAACTATTATTATCAAAAAAATTTCTTATATACGGTTTAAAAATAAAGTGCGATCAAAAATAATAGAAGAAATACTTGAAATTTATGAAAAAAACATTAGAAATATATATTTTATGCATTAGCAAACTGTAGATTATTTTTTTTTTTTAATTATTGTTATTTTTGCCACGAGTGACGTGAAATAATTCAAGTGATATGTTGCAAAAATTTGAATTCAAAGTTTATTTACTTGGGTCAAATTATTGGGTTATCATGATTGGCACAAGGGTAAAAGTCAGCCAATCATTAACTGAAAAACCATTTAAACAACATTATATGATTGGTCAGTTGTTGTTATTTTTTATAAATAATTATTGCTCTCTTATTAAACATTGCACTTTCGTTAATATCCATCTTTGTCAATGAACTGATAATAAATTCATATAAATAGTTGAACAATGCAAATTTATCCTTTTAAATAACAAAAATCCACAGATTGAATGAGTTTAATTTTATATTTTGTTGCATTATATATATTATTATAAAAATAAAATACTTGTAAGTGATGTGGTAGAATAATTAATAATTATTGACATGAATATAACGTTTTAATTATTATTCTTTAGGATCGTTCAATTCTACCGAGGTATTATTCAAGGGTTCCAACTCTATCAAGATCAACAACAACAAGCTCCGATATATCACAAGATTGTGCATCAAATACAACATTATTAACAAACGCAAGTCCTTTTAATAGCCAACAGGCTCTAATTAAAAGTAAAAAAACATCTCAAAAATCATCATCATCATCATCATCATCATCATCATCATCATCATCAACAACAACAACAAAGCAACAAACAATTAATAATGGAATAACAAATTTATCAAAAAATCACTATTATGCTGATAATTTGAGACATGAAAATGATTTAACTAAATCACAAATATATAATCCATTGAGTAAAAATTGTGATTATAAACAATTAGAACCACTTGTATCAAAAGAACGTATTGCTATTGAGGATAATAAAATGCTCATGGATTCACAACTGCAAATGGAACTTAAAAGTGATAATGAATTGGCAAAAAAAAATAATAAATCAAGATCAAAAAAGAAACGATCAAAATTAGATATTGAAATTATCAAGTATCCAAGTCAGGTGAGTGTTTTTATTTTTATTTTTATTATTTTTTTTTTATTTTTGCATAATTAATTACTTGTTTAATTCAATTATTTGGTACTTGACTAAATTTAATTTTGAATTTATCATTTTTAACTTTATCAATTTAAGTGCTAATTATTTCTTTTTTTTTTTTTTTACTAAAATTATTTGCACAGAAATAATAGCCTTCAATTGTAATTTTTTTTCGTTTTTTATGTAATATTAATTAATTTTTTTGCGTTGATAATTATGTCGTAAAAATTAATAAAATCAAGTCGATAACCTTTGATAACCTTGGCTACTTGTTGAAGTAGAAAATATATCTATTAATTTTATTTTTTTTTCATAATTATTTTAATAAAAAGATTAAATTAGAAATTACCCAATTAAAAAATTAATTTTGATAATTAGAATAATAAAAAATTCATTTTTTAAAATGATAAAAATGAGAAATATATACAGCTTGGTAAAGATAAAGCTTAACTTTTAAATTTTGAATAAAAATCTTATTCTTTTTGAAATTAATTAAAATATTTGCATTGAATATTTAAAAATTATTAATTTTTTTTTCTCACATGATCATCATTAAAAGCGTCATAATAATGACATTTCATCTCAGACACAAAAACAAATATGAATTTTTAAATAAGATAAATAAAAAAAATATTTTATTTTGGAAAAAAAAATACAAAATACAGAGATAATAATAATTGAGAGCACGAACAACAAAATATATAAATCATTTTATTTTTAATTTATCTGAGATGTAATTTTTTGATAAAAAATTCATTTTTCAATTTAAAAATTAGCAAATTAATGACATAAATTCAATAGAATATCTAAACAATTATTTTCAAGGTTTTTCATCATCACCTGAATTTAACCAATGACATTGATAAAAGGTGACCCTAACAGATGTCTTATACAGGTGCCATATATCAATAGATTATTAACAAAAAAAAATCATTAAAAATAAAAATAAAAAACATTTATTATCCTTTAAACAATAGCCGCGTAATAATTATTTAAAATTGAAAGCATCTTATTTAATTAACAACTGTACTTTATGAAATTTGTGTCATGAAATTAAAAAATTCAATTAATATTTTTTGTTTTAATTTTCGTTAATTTTAATTATTTATTTGCCAGGTTGACCTCGATATAATTAGAAAAAAAAAATAATTTCTTGAGCCTGTTTTTTGAATAAATAAATTTTTATAAAAATTAATTGAGTTTATCAAATCAATACGTGATAAAAAAAGGAATCGGACATCTAATAAATTCATGACATAAATAAGTCATTACAGGGAATTCCCATCATCATGGAAAATCGTAATCATGATGGCTTTGAAACAATAGTAAGGAAGAGAAAATAAAAAAAAAAACTAAATAATAAATAAAACGTGATTAGATTGTCAAATTATTTTTCTTCAATGGTCAAAGAACCGGAAGTAAATTAAAAAATTCATTGACAAACATTGGTAAAAATAAAAATTTGCGTTGAGGTGGATGAAATCATCAACATGTTAAATATCATCATGTCTTGAATTAAAATATATATAATAATAATAATAATAGTAATTTAAAATTATAAATAAAAGAAAAAAAAAAGGTGGGGAAGTTTAAGGAGGAGTTTATTATCAGCCCCCTTATGACAATACCGCCAAACAGCTATATAAGAGTTCTTGTAAAGTATCAATAGCTTGCATTTTCAAATATCATACATTGAAAATAACTTGTTATGAAAAAAAAATATATATTTTAAATAAGGAAAAATTATTCATCATATTTTACAAAAACGTTAAAATAGATCATTAAAAAATAAATATATATTTATTTTATTTATGACTTTTAATAATTTAAAAAATTCGTGAGATAATTTGATTGAAAAATATATTGAGGTTTTTGTGAGAAAATAAAATATTTAATGTGTTAGTGATTTTAATAGAAAATAAGAAGGAGAGTTTCTAATATTTTTGATAATAAATTTGTGTGACAGAAAGGTGACTAATTTAAGAAATTTAATATTTTTTTTTTTTTTTTTTTTTCCTTCTTCGGACACATACGTGTTTAGAACGTGGAGGTGTTAGCATCATCAACATCTCTGTATTTTCATTAATTTATGTATTTATTTTTTAATTAAGAAAAAAGTGTTAAAAAATTAATTACAATGAAAATTTTAATACGTGCTGATACTCATGTTAATATTCAAGTACCAGGCAATACCCCAGTGCCGGCATATACATTTAGTCAGGTACAAAATAGTTAATTAAAAAAGATAAAATTAAATTAAATGATGATGAATATGTGAGTTACAATGACTCAGTAATTTTTTTTAAAACTATTATGTTTATAATTGTTTTTCAAAGGTAATTGCTGCACTGAGTGTATCACTTGGATCAATGGTTGTTGGTTTTTCAAGTGCCTACTCATCACCAGGTATTGATTCCATGAATCAAACAGCAATTTTTCGTGATGAAATAAATACCAATTCGGTGAGTATTTTATATTTTAATTTAAAAAAAAAATTATTAATAAATAATTGTTATTTATTGACACAAAATAAATGGGTTAATTAACTTGTTGAACAATTTAACCCATCATCATGTGCGTCAATGATGTGTGTATGTGAGTGTGTTGATACAATGAAAAATAAAAATAATAAAAAAAGACAATTAATTTGAGAGGATGGTCAGGGGCACGTTTTAATTATTTGTCGTTGATATTTAATTGACTGTTGAATATAAATAATAATTTAACAAAAAATAAATAACTGTGACATGTTATGAATTGAGATTCAATAAACCAAGTGTAATTGAAGGATAGCTACATGGCCTTTTTGCCATGCACATCACATATCAACTTATTGTTGACCTTTACCAGGGACATTCACTCGGTGGATATGATTCTTTATAAATTTAATTTAATTATGATATTGTTTACTCATTCAAATAATTTATTACTCTTTTTTTTTTTTGTGTTTATATATTAAACAGTGATTTTTAATTTTTAATCAGACGAAATATATTTTAACACCTCTTGCTTCATTTACTCAACTGACTTGTCTTGTTTTATTTTTTTCTTTTTTTATTTTTAATTAATTAAATACTTGTTAAATCACCTGATCAAGTGTTGTGTTGGGTTTTTTTTTTTTAATTTATCAAGAGGTTAAGGGGTGTGTTAGTTATTCTTGGAAATTTTCACCTGGTATTTGACTTAATTACTTTGCCACCTGGTGGCCCGAAAAACAAAGCTATTTTGTCTAAGTAAATTTCAAATTAAAATATGAAAAATGTCTTTCAACTTTATTTTTGTTTTGTACATTTGAAAGAATTTAAATGGATTCCATTGAATATTTACAGGATCTCAGATGAATAATTTTTCAAAGATTTTACTAATAATAATGTCTACTCATTGATCTCTTTAAATTTTCTCTAATTTTATTTGTTTCTTTGTTTAAATTTTTTTAGGCATCATGGATCGGTTCAATACTTCCATTACTTGCATTATTTGGTGGCATTGCTGGTGGACCATTTATTGAATATCTTGGAAGAAAAAGAACAATTCTTGCAACAGCATTTCCATTTATCATAGGTAAATTGATATTTAAAAAAAAGAAAGAAATATAAAATTAATTGATAATAAATTTAAACAGGATGGTTGACAATAGCAATGGCACAAAATGTTATGACAGTATATATTGGTCGTGGAATATGTGGTTTTTGTGTTGGTGTTGCATCATTGTCATTACCAGTATATCTTGGTGAAACAATACAAGCTGAAGTACGTGGTACACTTGGTTTATTACCAACAGCATTTGGTAATGTTGGTATATTACTTTGTTTTACTGCTGGTATGTTTGTTGATTGGTCAACAATAGCATACATTGGTGCAGGATTATCGATTCCATATCTTGCATTAATGTTTGGAATACCAGAAACACCAAGATGGTATATATCAAAGGGAAAAGTTAAGGACGCACGTAAATCATTACAATGGTTACGAGGTAAAAATGCTGATATTAGTGATGAATTGTCATCAATTGAAGATGCAAATGCAAATTGTGAAAAACATTCAGCTCAATCACCAGTATATGAAATGTTAAAAAAAAAAAATTTAAAACCATTATTAATATCACTTGGTCTTATGTTTTTTCAACAATTTTCTGGTATAAATGCTGTTATATTTTATACTGTACAAATATTTGAGGTAATTATTTATAATTTTTTAATTTATTATTAAAATTATTACGAAATAATAATATTTTTGTTGTTAATAATTTAGATGGCTGGTAGTTCAGTACCAAAGAATACAAGTACAATTATTGTTGGTATTGTTAATTTTGCATCAACATTTATTGCAACTGGATTGATTGATAGACTTGGACGTAAAGTATTACTTTATATAAGTACAATTTCAATGATAACAACATTATTTTCACTGGGAACATTTTTTCTTATAAAAGAAAAATATCCTCATATTGATATAATTAATTATGGCTGGGTACCACTGACAAGTTTAGTTATATTTGTTATTGGTTTTTCACTTGGTTTTGGTCCAATACCATGGTTAATGATGGGTGAAATATTACCAGCAAGTATACGTGGTCCAGCAGCAAGTGTTGCAACAGCATTTAATTGGTTTATTGTATTTACTGTTACAAAAACATTTCAAGATACAATGTCAGCAATTGGTGCTGGACCAACATTTTGGATATTTGGTGCAATTTGTTGTGTTGCATTGATATTTGTTATAATATGGGTACCAGAAACAAGAGGTAGATCACTTGAAGAAATTGAAAAAGGTATGAGTGGTCCAGTTAGGAGAATGAGTGCTGTTGCTAATATGAAACCTATGCCTGCTGGTTGCTAGTTTTTTATTTATTTTTATTTTTCATTGTTTATTATTAAATATTTCATAGAATGTTATTTTTGATTAAGCTCATTATTATTGTCTTTGATTAAAGCCTTGACTTGCTCTCTTTCTTTTTCTTTTTTCCTTAGCACGATTTGATCAATCTATTTTTTTCTCTTTCAACTCTTTTTTAATCTGTCGTTATTATTTTAAATGATCAAATTACATTTTTACTATAAAATTTTTTCTTTTAAAGTTAAAAAAAATTAGATTTTAATTAACAATCAAAGCAATAATGATAGCCAAAATTTAAACTAGCTATCTGTATTTAATGAAGAACAAAAAAATATAATCATAATAATTATTAGATTGATAATCAAATGTTAGTAAAAAACAAAAGAAGAAATATTGAATAATTTATTTTATCATGTGAATTAAAATTAATCTCGTAATAATAATTGCTATTTGATGATGATGAAATAATAAGCAGGTCCTTATGAGTATGACTACCTCATGATTGGCATGATATATTATATATGTTTTTTTAAAAACATATGAGCATAAATTTATTGAATGAAATTAATTATATAATAACAGGGTTATTAAAATTAATTAAACATATGATCTTAATAATTTTTAATTATATTTTTAGTACTTAAATAGTTGGAGGAGCATTTAAAGATTTATTTTTCCTTTTTTTTCTTTCATTATCTCATTGTATTCACATACACATAATCACTTGTAAATATTCAAAATATTGTTACTATTATTATTTAAAAAAAAATCATTTATGTTATATAATTTTTATGAAATTATTATTGGAATTTTATTTCTACAGAATATATTTTGTATAAAATATATATTTGTAAATATAATGCCAAATTGTAGACTCTTGTTTTTTCAATATACAAAAAATGTAAAAAAATATTTTGTAAAAACAAAAGAAAAAAGTCTACGTTAATAAAAAAATTAAAAAAAAAAAAAAAAAGACATTGTTTATTGCAAATTTTGTACATGAATTTAAATCAAATTGATATTTGTTTATTGTTATTTAGGGTGTTAAAATATTAGGAGGTGAAAGATATTATTAAAATAAATAAATAAACTTACCCATAACTTGGACACGACAAATGGCACAAGTATCACATTCGACATCCCAGCTCCACATTGCAACTGCATTCCATTTTTTTAATGTAAATAATTTATCACATTTAGTATTATCAGTTTCAGTACGTTCTACATTGTCTTGATCACCACCATCAGCCATTATTACTTAACTTTAATTTAATTATTAGCCAACAATAATATACAACAAAAACAAACTTCACAAACTGTCGACTATTTTGTTCTGTTTTATTTATAAGATAAGAAGGTTAGATTCAGTTCTATTATTTTTATTATGTTGTTTTCATTGATAGTACATATAAAATGGCGCTGCTTACAGCTTTATTATTATTATATTTATTTTCTGATTGATTTCCATTGAATGTAAACAAATATTTACAACATATTTTTATCAATTGGCATACATTTTTGATTGATACAATGTTTATCAACATCACAATATGTACCACTAAGTGGTGCACCAGAATCTACACAACTTTTTAAAAAATCAGGTACTAAATATAAGCTCTTCCAGCAATAAAGTGATTCACATGTTGTTTTACTTTCCTGCAATAAATAAATTAATCATGTACTACTATTTTATTTTAGAACTGAAATATTATAAAACTTCTTACATCACATGTATCAGTAAATTTACGTGATTGACACTGATCCGAAAGGCTAACCATATGTCCAGGTAAAATATCTGGTACTAAATTTATACTTGATTGATTATTCAATGAATTATCCAACCAACATCCATGCTGTTTATTTCTGATAAAAAAGAAAAAGTTCATCAATTAAATTGGTCAAGTTTAATTGAATGAAACTTACTTGAATATTGTCAATATTTCATCAACACTGCAAGATGACCATGTGTCACTGTTTGCTCCATACATGTACTTATTACTTGGCTCCATGATAAAACCATCAGGTGTACATGATGTATTTCTACCAGTTACTTTACCATCATGAACTGCTCCTAAACTGAAAATACATAATAATATTATTGCAATAATGAAAATATAAAAATAATTAAATCTTACATGTGTGCAGTTTCATGAGTAGCAGCTAGGATTCCAAAAAAATCATTTGTATCATGAATAATTGCTAGTGGACTTTGAGTTGCCTTGTCATTGTTACATGTTTGACCAATAAATGCACGTCCTGAGTTAAAAAATAGAATAAACATATGTAATACAAAAATAAAAATAAAAATAAAATTACATACCAACACTGGAAGCAGTTTTACAAGAACCTGGATGACATAATTCAAGACTATATATAAAAAATAATGGTAAAATTATATTAATATATATAATTGTAATTTAATAAACATATAATATAAATTTTTTCGTGAAACTTACTCTGTCTGAGTAATGGCAATGTCCCAAGTTGAATTGAATATTTTTTGTTGATTTTTCTGACTCAAAAAGTATTTAAACTCACGTAATGCTAAATCACTGTTAACATATTTACCATTTGGTTCAAATGAATTTTGAAGATACGGTGAAGCCCATTTATTCTGCAATTATTAAATATCAGTTTAACAAGTTGAAATAATTTTTTTTTTTTTAATCAACCTACATTTCCAATAACAACACCAGAGATGTGAAGTCTTATTGATGGATTAACAAAGTCATTGTATTTTAAATTAACTGCATTCCAAAATGAAACAAGATACACCAATAATTTATACAAACGAAGATCAGTTTCTCTAATAAAAATAAATATAATCATTATTGAATAGTTATAATTAATTTTTCAATTGATTAAGATCAACTTACGAGACATATTCAACTCGATAATTTATAAATAATAAAACTTTTATGTTAACTGGATTTGGACCAGTGTAAGGAGATGATTCAATTTTTTTTGATGCCTGGTTTCTTTTTGCTGGATTAGGTTCCTTTTTGTATGCTAAAATAATATTAGATATTGATTATTATTAAATTATATAAATTAATAGTTATTGGCTTTTAATTTACATGGTTCAACATTATCCAAATTAACTGCGATATAATAATCTTCTAATTGAGTCTCAGCACTTCTAGAAACACGTGAATTTTTTGATTTTTTAAAAAATTCTTTCCATTTTTCCATGACAGATGAAGGTACTTTAGATACTGTTAATTTATTTGGTCGATCTCTTATATGCATTATCTATAGAATGATAAGTTGAATTACTTTTTTCACGTATTTTTAAATATAAATTTTAAACTTACAAATTCAATGCTGTCATATTTTAAATTTCTTAAGGCAATAACTTCTGCCATATTATTTGGATCCTCATAGAATGCCAAGGCATCATGTAGTGTCTGAAATATCAAATATAAGTATTAATAACAATATAAAGGTATTATTAAAATGTATTTTTAATTTACATCATTATCGAGACGAGTGTATTGAACATCTGATGAGTCATTTGCTGTAGCAAACCATATTGGTGTATTCATTGAAAAAGCGGTTTTTTTTCTATTCAATTCTAATTGTACTGGTCTTCCAAAAGTATTAAATTTTAATATATTTTTTTCATCTTTAGCTTCTCGTGTTTTAATTGAATGCTCAATTTGCACAAGCTCATAATCTGGAACTAATTTTTTTAAATTAGATAATCAATATGTCGATAATAAATGTTTATTTTTTTTAATAAATTTATTATTACCATTTATATCAAAAGTTCCAAAAATTAATTTACGTTCTTCTGGACTTATATTCAAGTGAAACTAAAATAAGAAAAGAATTATTTATTTAATTTTTTTTTTAATTTTACTATTATTCTGTATAATAAAAAGGGTCACGCTTACGATCACTAGGAAGTCAAGATTATTTCAATTATCTTCGGGATTTTTTTTTATTAAATTGTGTTTTTTGTTCTCACGAATAATAAAAAAGAAATAGAATTTTCAATTTAATTTTTAATTTAAAAGAAACAAAGTATTTGTTAAAAATAATAAAATAATAATTTATGTA
>JAPYYR010001151.1:0-17679 GCA_030523065.1 Aphidius colemani | reverse complement strand
TTTAATGTTTTAAAATAAATAATTGATCAAAATTAACTTATATATAATATTAATTTGACTTTATTTATTTATTTAATTGTGTTTTAATGTTTTTTTTTTTAACAAAAAGGAAAAAACATCATTTCTTCAATTTCTGGCTTGTGCTAGAGGCTGCCATATAGACAATACAGCGTCAAAGAAATAGTAATATATCTTTTGTTAATAAAAAAAATTACATTTTCTATCAATTTCTAAATTAATTAATTTCCAAGGCCATGCCTTTTTATTATACAGATTTAGTTTAAAATTTGTCGATCAAATGTTTAATTATTCTTTTTCTCTTGTGTATATTTACAGTACATTTTGTTTGAAAAAATATAAAGTTTTTATACATAAAAATTTAATAAAATACTCAAATTATAAATCCTTAAAAATGAAATATTTTTTAACAACAATAAAATGTCATTAATGTAAATTAACAATCATATAATTTTTTTAATAATGTATATTATTAGAGGATAAAAATATAAGTTCATCGTTCCTGAACGTTTAACAATCATTAAACGTTTTTTTTCTTTATTTTCTATTACATCTGATAACCTTCATTAGAAGAATCAAAAAAGAAATAAACCATACATTTTATTTTACGGTTTCCTAGACACAAAAAAAAAATAAAAAAATAAAACAATCTCCATCATTTGAGTTTCTAATTTCACTGATTCTGTTGACAAATGGGAAATACTAAAATTGAATTATAAAAAAACGGAACTAAATATATAATTTCCTTGAGCTTCACATGGTTAAACAATAGAAATAAAAAAAATTTATTCAATTGGTATTTAGATTGTGAATTCATTGTAAAGTATAATTTTTATTTAAAAAAAAAAAAACAAATAACTGAAATATTTTATAAGTGTACTAGAAAACTATCATGATAATTTCACTTTTAAAAAAAATAGTGTATAGTTAAAGTACTATTTATTTATATATGATAAATTTTATTCGAAAAAAATTATTTGTCCCAATTTTTGATGGAACATTATCAAACTAACATAGGGGGTTACTATAAAATAGTGACCCCCTCGGATAGTTGTGCCTTTTAAAAGTTTAAACTTCCGTTTATTATTTTGTCTATGTAAATGCAACATTGTATCGAATAAAAGTAAATACACTTCATAGTTGTTTCGTCGACAGCTGCTTTTATTCGTTTACCGGAAATTCCACTGTCAGTACGTCATGGTATAATAGATACTAATTTATCCACTCACACATATTTAATAAATAATAACGACAAATATATTCACCAACAATATTTTATTCAACAACAATAATTCACCATTCATAATTTCAAAACTGCAATTTTGTCATTTAAAAACTACATAACAAAAATTAACTGTAAATTTAATTTATTTAGTAAATTAAAAATACTTTTATAATAAACAAAAATTATATTTAAAAAAAACAGTTTATTATTTTTTTATATTTAATAAACGTATACTTGTAAAAAATATAAATAAAAAAAATAAATATTTTCAGGATAACAATAAGCCAGCGAATAAAATAGAGCAAAAAATTATAATTCACATGAATAAATTATTTTTTTCATAATTATATTTTCAATGTATAATTACTCGGTCGCACTGAGGGTGAGACTGTTATTTTATTTTTTTTTTTTACAGTTATTAACACAAGTGTCTAGATCCAACTAGTTATTTATTTAATTTATGATAAAAATAAAAAATACCTTACACAATGACATGATGATAATTCAGTCAAGATGATAAACATAATGTATTTTGTATATGCGCCAATATGATGGAGCCAACACAATCATTATTAATATTTTTTTTCATCATGATAGTCATTATTTGAAGCATGATTTTATCATGCTCAGTATGAATATCGGAAGTTGTTTGAGTATACATACAGTATTGGATTATCGGTACATGCTTTATCGATATTCCGGTTCCTGATGCTTGATTAAACTCGTTTTTATATACAAACATAAATATGCTGGTTGTATTCCCTTGGGTGTTCACATCTCCCACGTGGCTTAATATATTATTTAAAATATAAAAAAAAATCAAGCCAGTCTAATAGATAAAATATTTGTTTATTTTATATTTTTATATAGAAGAACAACACCTTTATTTTTATGAGTATGTGCTATGCATGTCCGAGTTGGAGGTCTTAAACAGTCTCAAATGTATATATATATATTTATTTTTTATTCTTGCGTGTACAAATATATATATGGTTTACATAAAGACCTCGAACTTGCTTGCCTACTCAGGAAATACCGTTTTATACTTGGAAGATTTTAAACCATCACTAATGGTAAATTGTGATTAAACGTCTGCATAAGGCAATTTACTTGATGATAGCATTGTTTTAATTTTCATTTGACTGACGTCGGTTTTTAAATAATAGAAAAAAGAAATTTTTTTTTTTCATTCTAGTTAAATACAAAAAATAATTACTAAAACAGAGTCTTAAAATTTTACTTGAAATTTAGCTTTTTTTTAATTATCTTTTAAAGGATAGAATTTTTTTATTTGTATATTCGACAGTTTTTTTGGAATTATTTAAATATTATTTTAATTTTTCAGATGCTACTTGTTGGAAAAGAAAAACGATATACTGGACAACTGGATCAACAAGAAAATATAATAATTTTAAAATAGAATTGAAATAATTTGATGAAAATGATGACTGCGATGGCAAGATTATCATGTAAATCATCAGTATCAAATACTCAACAAAATCAACAGCAACAATTATTATTAGGGCAACAATCGGACCAACAATATTTGAGAAAAACAAATAATTTTTTGATTAACGTTAATAGTAACAAAAATTACTGGGACATGCAACCAACAAGAAATACTTCAGCACCACCATCCTACACAAGAAGTCAACATCGAGATCACACTGGTAGGTTTTTTAATCTCCCCTTGAATGCATTAATTTTTTTTTTATTTAAATATTTATTTTTTGATAATAAAAAAGACTTCTTTAACTTCTGGTTCTTTTTTTTTTTTATCTAAAACATTTATCTATCAGATAAAAGTAAATTTCGTCTCGAAACTTTTTGTTTTACTTTGTCCGACTTTTTTTTTTTTTCTTCACAAGGCTACTTTCTTTTTTTTTGCAAATAAGTGGACAAACAATTTTCACTTATTACACACAATTGAAAAATCTTTTGTTAAAAAAAAATAATTAAATAACAAAGACCTATTTTCGTTAACTAATTTAACAATTTTTTATTTATATTTTTTTATGTTCAATTATGTTTAAAAAAAAATAACTCAATATTATTTCTGGATTGTAAACTCTTACAAAAAGCCATAAAATAAATAATAAAAAAAAAAATAAAATTTAAAAACATAAACGAGAGATAAAAGCATTTGAAGAATAAATTTTTTTGAATATTTTTTTTTCGTTTTAATAAAGTTAGAGATTAACTTGTGGTTTTTTTTTCCTGTGACAAGACGGAAGTCTAGTAGTCACAGTACCATGAAAATATTCTTGAAAATAATACGATTATTATTTTTTATAAAACACAGAGTACTTATATGTATGTTTGTGCCTATTTTAAAAGCTGTTTTGTAATGAGCATGTGGCTGAAAGACGCACGCGTGCAAACAGTATTATATATCAACATAAGGAAAGAACACTTTGTTCAAGTACTTTACTTGTTCTTCATACTGTTGCTATTATAATTTGTCTTGTACACATATGCATGGCTATTATCGATAATTCACTTAAACATTTAATGGTAATTTGAGAAAAATCACGTACAAGCCAGCTTGCTAGCGTACATGAAAGATGAGCAAGCCATTTAAAAAAAATTCATATAAAATTTCAATGTATTAATTAAATAGTCTCAAATAAAAAAAAAAATGATAAATTATTTTCCAAGCATTAAAATCAATCAAATGGATAATAAATTTTTAATGTTTCTTTTTTTCTTTTCATTCAATAGGTAAAAGAAAAAGTGCAGTTGAATTATTACAAGAATCAAAAGCATTTTATGTTAAAAGTGAAATTGTATTGGATAGAAAACAAGAATTAAAAAATAGTGGACATTTACAAGTTGCACCATCATTAACAACAACAGCAACAACCACAACAACATGTACATCAAGATTGTTAAAAAAAACAAAAAATCCAATAAAATTATGTGGTGGTGGTGTACAACAATCATGTACATCACAACATTTGATGAATTGTGGTAATGAATGTTGTTGGATTAATTGCCAAGATAGAACTGAATCAATATTAAGTCCACAACGTACACTGCCACCAACACTGCCACCAAAGAGTCCAAGATTAATATCAGTACCTCAAAGAAGAACAATATCTGGATCATTAAATAATAACACTGGAAATGATCAGTTACAAACAAAACTACGTAGATTATTAAATGCTGATAGTAAAGAAAATGTTTATTTTCCGGATACAAGTGGTTCATTAACTCCAACAAATTTAACAGGAAGAGATGATAATTTTAGATTTCCTCCAAGTGGAATAACTCGAGATGAAGAACGTTTAATGGTAATTTAAATATTTAGCTTTAATTTATATTATTGTTATAATTTTTAATAACAATAATTTTATTTAATAGTCTGGTCATATAACATCACCAATACCACAGCCAGATATACGTTTTAAATTTGGAAGAAGTAATTCACACTCTCATACGTCTGGTAAAAATAATAGAAAAACAATTGGTTCACCGCCACCAATTGCTACAACAATTTGTCACAAATCATTACCAGATTTACATACAAGTGCTCGACGTCGTGCTTCTTTATCACCAAGAGCATCAACAAAATTATCAACAAAACAAACAACACCACCACCACGTTATTATCAACAACCAAATAATTGTCCAGATTGTGAAACAAGTTCTGATTATTCTGACAAAAGTTTCAAACGTGATTCTATTTGTTATCGAAGGTATTTAAATAATTAAATTAATTCATAATTATTTTGTTTATAATAATATTCATAATTAATTATTTTTTAGTTCAAGAAATATGAGATTATCCTTGGGCTCAGGTGGTGGTGGTGGTGGTGGTGATGCAAGCTCTGTTCTTTCATCTGGTGGACGAACACAAAAATCATCTGGATCAAGTAAAATAAGTCACGGTGCAACAGCTAGAGATTCAGGTGGATCATCTGGACATTGTACACACCGAAGTGATCCACCACCACGACTTCAAGTAAGTTTTTTATTTTAAAAACAATCTAGAGCTTTTAATGACTCTACTAGAGAGAGAGAGAAAAAATGTTAAAGAGTATTTGACCTGATGAGTCATCAAAAAAAAATGTCGGTGAATTGATTATTTCAATAAAGTTTCAACGAACAAAAAGACCGAGTAATACTTAATATATAAATATAAATCATATATCACTAGTTTACT
The DNA here is from genome assembly GCA_030523065.1 of Aphidius colemani. Classification (NCBI taxonomy): domain Eukaryota; kingdom Metazoa; phylum Arthropoda; class Insecta; order Hymenoptera; family Braconidae; genus Aphidius; species Aphidius colemani. The sequence goes on along the minus strand of JAPYYR010001151.1, from coordinate 12,271 downwards.
TATCATATTTATGTAACTGAAAAATAATAAAATAATTCTTTGAATTGATAAAATTTATGCAATTAAATATTATTATGATTTTGATAAATGAGGTTTAAATAAAGATAATTAATTTTTCATTATTCACAGTATGACATACATTTCAAATGAATAATAAAAAAAACTATAATGCAGTAGGAGCTAGAGACAAGTGTTCTCTTTTTTTTTCATCATATTGATTCAGTTTTTTTTTGTAAATTTATTTTAGGATTGTTGGAGTCATATTAGACGTGATAGTGGTGCCTCAACTCAGCATTCAACTGAAAAGGATAGATCTAGAAAAGGCAGTGGATATGCTAGTGGTGGTACACCACCATCAGTCTTGAGAAATTTTAGTCCTGATTCTGGTGATAGTAATAGTCAGACTGATTACAGTCCCACACAAAATTCAAGGTATTTAATAAAATTAGCATTTATATTGAAATGAAACTTTAAATATACTTACTTATAAGTATATTGGGGTTTTTTTTTAAATAGACTAACAGATGGCTGGAAAGAAGATCGAAGTAGACCAATTTTACGATCAAAGTCAGATATAAGTGATCGTTATTGGCGTCATGATGTAAATTCAAGAAATAAAAAAAATCCACCAAAACCACCAAGATCATTATCTGATCTTGAAATATTTTTTGATTGTCTTGGTCTTGATAATGATAAATATCAATGTATTACATTACCAAAATCAAATTCATCATCACCAGTGTTTTTTGACAGTGTTAGTTCAATTGATTCAGCACTTGGTCTTCATCAATGGACTGGAAATAATCAACAATCAAATAGTAATAATTTTAATGTTGCTAATGAAACAACTAGTCAGCGTGTCAACGATCCACCAAGTATCGTAGAAAGAAACGCACGAATTATCAAATGGTTGTGTCAATGTCGAAAAGTACAATTTGAATACAATTAAATTGTTTTTTTTTTCCTTCAAGTATAAATTAAAATTAACATATATTTAATACTTATTTTAGTACTTATTTTTGTGCCATTTTAATGAAATTTTTTAACTACTTATTGGTTGTAAAATGAATAACAAAAAAAAAATTAATATTATTATCTTGTTAAATATATTTTAATAAATTGAATTTTGTTTTTTATTTATTCAAATGTTAAATTTATTTATCAAGTTAATGCGTCGCCAAATTGTCAAATAAAAAAAAATTAAAGCTAAAAGTTAAGAATCCTGTTGAGTGATAAAAATTAATAGAATGTTATTTGAAATTTTATCAGTGATAATTATTGAAATGATAAATTTTTTTTTTCCTTTAATTCGATATTTAAATGTCTTTTTAGGAATTGTTATTATATTTCCGAGTGGTCTTATTCAGTAATTTAAAAAAAAAAAAACAAAAAGAATACAATAAAAAAAAAAATACGATGCCTTTGTAAATGAGAAAAATTAATTATTGTTAGTGTCTAGCATGATTTTTTTCTTCGACAATTAGTACTTAAGACACTTGAAAAGAAACTTTGAAAATAATGTCTGCTAGATGATAAAAAATAAATCAATTAAATTAAATATTTTGTTGAATAAAGTGGTTATATTTGAAAGATTTTTAAGAAAAAAAAAAAATAGAATTATAATGTTTGTTTGAAAAATTTCTCTTTAATTAATGATAGATAAAATTTATTTAACAAAAAATTCATGTTTACACATCAAACCAAAAAAAAAAAAGAAAAACACAAAGCGAATTAATTAATTAAAAATCAAAGAAATATTTGCTTGCATATTTTAAAAAGAAAATAATAAATTGCACGATAATTTAATAAAACAATAATAGCACAAATTCAATTTATAAGAAAAATATTTTTTCTATCATATGTGAATTTTATGAATTGTGTGTTTTACAAATTATTATATTATGTGTTGAATAATTATGAAAAAAAATTGTCGACAACGAATAATGGATATATTTATATAAGTTGTTGGATTAAAAAATAGTAAAACAAATTGAGAATATGCATGTGCTACAAAATATTGAAAGGAAATCCAAATATAATTTCTATACTCTTGTATTTTTCGGTAGACATGATAAATTTAAAATAAATAAAAATAAAAACAAAACAACTTGATAAAATTTTTTTAAACTCCATCTCAATAAAATATAATTATCTAAAAAATTCACTGACCAAAGACATGTTTAATAATTAAATACACGAGTTGATTGGCCGTGTCGAATAATAATGAACAACACTCATTTTATTGATAACGAAAAGAAGAAAAAAATGTGAATCAATAAACTCTTTTACTCAATGAGTTTAATCAAAAATCTCATAGTCGAGTCAAAAATAATAAAAAATATTTTTTAAGATTCAAATGGTAAAGTATTGTATAATTTTTTTGCTTTGAAATTATTTTATTCTATAAGTTATAAATGAATGAATAAATGATTTAAAAAATTCAAGTTGAATTTAAAAAAATATAGCACCGATTGACTTACGCTCGTAACAGAAAGCTAAGTATATAAAGGAAAATTTGTTTTTTAAAAAACTTGTAGAATTATTTTTTTTATTTTCATTAAAATATTGACAAAAAAAAAAAAAAAAAAAAAATCTCCAATAAATTATTATGATTAACAATAGATTGAGCAATAAATGAAACCATAATTTTTTTTATTTTTCTTTTTATTTGTTATAAAAATAATATCATTGCAAAATAATAAAGGCACATGCTTCTTATAAAAGTATAAAAAAAAATGTATACAATGTTAAAATTATAAATGAGCTTGCCAGCCACAAAAGATAACAGCTAAATTAGCAGGATTTCTTGCTTGTTGAATAAGTCTATCAACTTGTCCACTGATACTCGTCGCAATGCCTTCTTCAGTACCAAGTAATTTTTGTTCCATTCTTAGTAATGATTTTTTAGCTAAATCATTTTCTTTTTGTGTATCCTCATCACTAATATCATCAACAAGACCTCTATGTTGACCACCACCTTGCATTTTATTAGCTTTTTGTGGTGATACAGTCCATGTAAAAAGTGGATCATAAAGTAATACTTGAAGTAACGTATTAATTATTTCTCTACGATCACGTAATACAGTCATTGTTTCTTCACATGTTCTTCTTAATACACCTTCAACACCAGATACACCCATTGCTGCTTCAATATCTCTTGTCAAACGAAATGGTACTGGTTCTGGTGTTGGTAATGCTTTACCTTGTTCAAATGCAATACCAAAATCAATATGTACTATTTCAGCAGTTTTTTCATCAATTAATATATTACTAACATGACGATCACCAATACCCAATATATAACCAACCATACTTGTTGTTGCAATGCTTCTAACATATGCCAAACGACGCTCAAACCAAGTTTCTGGTGATGGAAATTTTTCCAAAAAAAAATACTGAAATGCTGGCTTAAAATTTTGACAACAATTTTGATATACTTTTAATTTAACTGACTTTGACTTATTAGATACTTCACCAAGTTTTTGTCTACATTCAGATGAATCCCAATCTTTTGGATTATATTTTTTATGTAAACCAATATTATTTTTATCACCAACTAATATTGCTGATAATGGTAATGTATTATCACACCATTGTAGAATACCAGATTTTTGTGACAATAACATAACTTTATATGTACGTATATGAAGTTTACGTTTAATTGTATTTTTACTTTTTTTAAATAATGTATTAATAACGTTAAATACTTGTTGCATAACAGCATCTGTTTTAATGTCAGGATCAACTTTAACAACTTGATAACGACGTACACCATCACTACCAATACATATTATTTTTTTAGGTGCATTTATACCACCAAGTGGTTCAAATACATCAATATATTTGTCTACGCAAATTATATTATTATAATTACCATTTAATTTAACATCAAGTGTCATTGTTGGTACCATACTATTTTCATAATTACGTATTTTATGTATTTTAAATTTTAATGGTATACGTGTTTGATTTTTTTTTTGTTCAAATTGATAATATGCAAGTTCAATGAGAGCATTCATTATTTCATTGTATTCATTGATCATTAAATTTATATTTGTTTTTTCAAGATCATTTATAAGTGTCAGAGCACCACGTACACATGTATCTGTGACTTGTGGTTTTTTAGCTGTTGATGAATCTTGATATAACTTATCTTTATCACGATTACCAAGACATAAAAGTACTGGTAACACATGATGTGGATGTTCTAATGCACAACGTTTTAATAATGAATTAATTTTCAATGTAAAATTATTTGATTCTAAACTTATATGTGGTGATAACTGGGGTAAAAGTGATATGAATTTATGTGTACATATATCATCAATATGTTGATCAATCAAATCATTTAAATCTTCATTTTCATGGTTTTTAATCCATAATGATATTAATCTGAATATCAAATGATTATGTTTATCACATTTAACAAGTGTTATTAAATAATATTGAATTGATAATTGTAAATACATTAATTGTTCTTGTTGAATTTTTTCAAATTCCGCTATGTCATTTGTTTTTTGATTTTGATTTGTACATAATGCACGTCTAATATCTTTATCTTTAATTCTCTTATTGACTTGTGGATTATCAGATTCATCTCTAGCAAATAGTGCTGTTTTTTGAAGACTTTTAAACATTGGAGTCTTCATAAATTCTGATATTTGTTGATAATGTGTATCGGAAAATATTGCCATTGCTGCATATGTATCATATAAATTTTCCCAATCATTTGAATTTTTTATTTCCATACTTTTAATAACATCCATTGATTTTTTATAATATTTATTAATAATTTCTTCATGAGTTTCTGATTTTGTTTCAGCAACCCAATCACCATATATTTTTAAACATTGTGCCTTTAAACGAATATTTATATTTTTATTATATATTAAATTTTTCATTAAATATTTTGCAATATTTTGATCACCACGTCTCCATGACAATAACGCTTCTTGATAATTTAACTTATCTTTTATTTCAATTGATAAATCTTCTTGTCTACCAAGTAATTCTAATGTTCTTGCAGCAATATGTAAGTGTCCTTGTTTTTCACCAATTACTGATAGCTCAAGATGTGTATCAAAAAATGCTTCTTTAATGTCATTTGATATATCAAGTTTATTTTTAATATTATACATGACAATTCTTTGTGTTAAAATTGGTTCAATGTATGCAAAATCATTGATATTACCAAGATCTTGTAAACGAAAATCATTGACAATTGTTTTCCATTCATCAACTGATGATTTACCGAATTCTTGAATTTCTTGTAACATTTTTAGTTTTAACAATATTGGATAAACTGTTTGACTACATTCTAAACTTGTATTTTTCAATGAATTGATAACACTTATTCTGGCATTTGTAACAGCATCATCAAGACCAAATAAATCTTTATCATTTAAACACTTTAATGATTGATAATGATAATAATCATAATCATTGTTTTTAATTGATTTATTATTATATTCATTTTGTTTAAATATACTCCAATCACTTAATCTCCATGCAGTGTTATAAATGTAGTCATCAATATTATCATTGTCTTTTTTAACAGTTGATATAAATTTATTTAACAAATAATCAAGTCCTAAATTTTGTAATGTACTTGCCATACCACGTGTGTATGTTTGTCCACAGCTTAAATCAACATCTTGTGTTATTATGACTTTTTCCCATTCTTTAAAGTGTATATAATGTTGTACTCTTGATGATTGTTCTTTCAGATATGATGAGCCACAACCGTGTATTGAATCTGGATCACCAATTTTAATAAATGCCTCGCGTAATATGTCTTGTAATAATTTACCTTCTTTTGGTTTTTTTTCACATAAATAATCAATTATTGATTTACAATCATCATCATCTGGTATATATTTAATTTGTTTTTTTAATATTTCTGATGATAATTCAGCATATAATACTGATGTGAAATAGGCTGAACAATATTGTGCTGCTTTTGATATATGTAAATAATTTAATAATGATTGATAATTATTACCAGATTGAATTCGTAAGTAATTTACAATATTAAGCATACACTTTACTGATTCATGACTGAAATCATTATTTTTTGATAATTGACATGTTGATAATAACATTGTTTGTTCAATGGCACATGTACTATTATAAAATTCTTCGAAAAATATATTTAACGATTTACATATGTCAATTGTAAAGCTATTATTTAATTCAATCATTATAAATATTATTCTTGGTATTATTGTTTCACAAATTTCATGATTTAATTTACAAAAATCAATTAATGAATCGGAAAATAAATCTTTAAAACAATTTAATATTTGACATGTTAAATTTTTAATCCATGAAGAGTATGATTCGTCATTTTCACCTTTCCAATATTCATTATTTTCATTAAATACTATTTCAAATTTATCAACAAGTATTGTAGGTTTTTGTGATTTTGTTTTATCACTTTTCAATGGTATAAATGGATGAGTGTAGCTTAATAATAATTTTATTTCTTTAACATCACCATAATTAATGAGATTTTTCGGATGCATTTGACTCAATTCATTTCCCCAAAATGAACGATAAATATCATAAAGAACAATGGCACTTTTTTCACGATACTCTTGACAATTATCAATTAAATAATATGATAATATTTTAATAATTTTTAATGTCAATGAAATTATCGTATCACAATTTTCTTTGACATGTCCTTCTTCAGAATGTAAAATCATTGTTGTTAAATCAACTGGTCCAAGTATACCAAGACACTGGGCTGCTTCAAGTGAAATATTTAAATCAGTTGATTCAGTTAATTTAATCAAGTGATAAATTAATCTATGAAATTTACTTGATATACAATCTTCAGCAAATCCACGTATATTATCAAGATCTTTGTACATAATTTTTAATTCATCTCTTCTATTTAACAGTTCATTTTTCAAATGTAAAATACCTTCAAGACTACAGTTGACATTATTTTCATGTAAGACATTTAAAAAATGTTGAATTTTATCACTTAAATTTTGATTTTGTCCCTCAATGTCTTTCAATTCATTCAATGTATTATTAATATTATTAAATATCAATTCATTTGGGAATGCATCAAGTTTACGTATTGAATCAGTCAATAAATCTTTTGATTGGACAATTAAATAATTTAAAATTTTAATAATACCTTTAATATTATTTTGACGAGCTATGGGAATTAAACTTGATACAATAAAATTAAAAAAATCAGATATTTCATTGTATCTTGATGGTATTGATGATGTTAATACTGTTAATAATAATTTACCAGATAATTCAGATATTGGTTTAATATTATCTTGTATTAAATGAATAAGTGTATAAATAATTTCACGTAATGTAAACACTGCAATATTATTAAAATAATCATTTGATATTTCAGCAATTAAAAATTGACAAAAGTATGAATAATGATGGAATGATTTTAATTTATATTCAATCATTTTTTGATTGTAAATATTTTTAACAAGTGTTAAAAATACTTGTTGTATTATATTTGGTCTTCTGATAACAAGATACTCAATTAATGATTTTTTTTTAGTTTTTAATATACTTAAATAATGAATTGAACGTTCAATAATATCAAATTCATAATTTGGTACATACATTTGTGGAAATGATATATTTATTGAGTACATATTTTTAAAATGTTTCTCATCATGTAAACGTTGAAATAAATCAATTAATATTTTATTAAATACATCATCAAGTAAATCACCAAATCTTTTAATATTTGAAAAATCATTTGCATTATTTTTCAATTGTATAAATAGCTTTTCAGCATATTTTACTTTCTTTTCATTGTTTTTTAATGACACTGTTGCTAGTAGCCAATTTATAATTAAATGAAAATTATCTTCAATGACTTTTTCAAAATTTATTGATATCTTATTACAAATTTCATGAATTCTTTCAAAATTTAAATCTTCCAATTGTATTAAAACAATTAAACCAGCATGTTTTAGAAAGAATTCATTTTCACTTTGACATCTTGTCAAGTACCATGGAAAATCAGAAAAATTGAATTTTTTTTCAAGCCATGATTTTAATATTGGATAGAGATTATTTTCAACTAAATTGAACTGTTCTTCTTTATTATTAAATACAGATGATATTATATTTATAAGCATTTCTTTATTTCTTATTTTCGACTGATTAAATATTGTTAGAGTATTTAATGCTCTCGATTGAAATACACCGGATGCATTTATTATACAACCAAGCATTAAGAATGCACAAGAAGTTCTTGACATTTTTTCATCTTCAACTCTATCTTTATCCATATTTTCATCAACTACAAATATTGATTCTAATATAACTAATATTTTATCAAACAAATTCGTTTTTTCATCAATTGTTATGGTATCTGATGAAAATAAATAATGTAACAATGGTAAAGTTTCAATCCTGACAATATTTAATTGACTTGTTAAATAATTGTTAATTAAAGTCAATACAATATATTTTAAAGTTGATGAAGAATATATTTTCATTGTTTTATATATTGTTTTTATAAATGTAATTTGTGTTTTTCTTCCAAGTTCATTACGTGTTATAATATTATCAATTTCGTTGATAATTTTTAAAAAGCTATCATCATTTTCAGCTGTATTATTATTTTTATTTATTTTATCAATGAAGGTTGGTAATATTTTCAGTATACCTTCAATTGCAAACACATTATGTTTCCAATGTTTCAATAACTCATAAATAAACACTTCAATTTCGATATAAAGATTTGCTGGTAAAAATGTATCTTTACACTTCATTAATTCTTTTAATAGACCAAGTGCTTTCCATAAATTACCAAGTTTATTTGATTTATATACTTTAATAGTCAATAAATTATTTAAAATTTTAATTTGTCTTGGTGTTATAATATCATTTGATTCAAAGGTACAAATTTTAATTAACAACTGATGAATTTGTATTGTTGTTATTGTATTTTCTGATATTTCTTTTGGATTAATACGAGATTTTTTATCTTTCGATGAACAATAAGCATGTAATTCATAAATATTATCATAAAATTTCATTCCAATATAATGAAATTCACTTGATTCATCAAATATTTCAAGTCCAGCTGTGAACATTGAAAATAATATTTTTAATATTTCACCTGGTAATGATGTCAATATTTTATCACCAATCAATTTATGATAATTATTATCATAAAGTATAATTAATGATTTTAAAATATTTATAATATTAGAGTTTGAATTGTCAAATAATTTTTCACTCAATATTAACTGCCAAAAATCATTAAATGCCACGTCAAATGAATTTATTAATTTTTCAATTTTATCATTATTATTTTCAACGTTTAATTCAATTAAATTTGATGTAAATTTTGCAAATATTGTTAGTTTATATATTGCCAATACTATATCATCAATTGGATTATTTTCAAAATCAATTAAATTAATTAAAATATCAATAACATAATCCAAATTTTCATCTGTTAATGTTGATAATGATTTTTTGTCTTCATCATTAATGATATTTGTATTTTTTATGAATAAATTTGATACAAAACATTGTGATAATGCACATTTTTCAATGATATCAACACTTTTTTGTTCATTGTCATTCAGATGGGAAAATTCATGTTGTTTTACAGACTTTTCATCGTCACTTTTATCATTTTTTTTCGTATAAATTTTATGTATTAAACCAATGACAATATCACATATATTATTTATTGTTTGTTTATCAATAATTTCTTTATTACTACCATGTAATATCCATTTTAATATACGTTTTTTATCTGATTCATCAGAATGATTATTCGTCGCTGTGTTTTCTGTTATTGTAAAATTTTCAACGAGTATTAATAATGTACGAATACTTGATGGTAACCATCTAATTGAATTTGTAAAATATAAATTAACAAATGCATTTAAATTTTGTACACCTTTAAATTCAATTAAATACTGTAATAATTTATGCGCTTCAATTTCATTTTGATTCATACCAAGTATCTTTAATAGCACATCCCATATTTTATTCCAATACTGACAATTTATTGTGTAATTAATTGATTTATTAAAATATTTATTTTCAATGTTAATGATTATTGAAGAAAGCTGACAAAGACTATTAATCATATCTTCATTTTTAATTGATTCAATAAACATTTCACATATTATTTTTAATAAATTTGGCAAATAATTATCTTTTAACATAAGTGGATATTTAACAAACACTGATGACAATATTTGTACAATTGGTAAACGATATTTAATGTCATATTCGTAATTTAATAAATCAATTGGTGTTTGAAAATTTAATGATACTCTACGTCTTTTAGCTTTTTGTGATATATCAATATCATTATCAAACTGTGAATCATTATTTATTAATTGATCAGATAAAATTTGTTTAAATACTTCAACACCAAGTGATACAAAACTTGATGATAATAATGAATTTTTTTTTTCTTTTAATATAAAATTACGTATTGCAAATATTATTTTTTTCCAATTATTAATATCATCAGCATAAAAAAATTTATCATTTATTTGTGCACCATTTGGATGATGTAAAATAACAAAATAAAGTAATAATTTTATTTTTGATTTTGAGCTATTTGCTGATGTTATTAATGACGTTGGAAAATTTTCACTAAATTTACAAAGTAATTGACGACATTCAGTACTTATTTCTTGAAATATAACAACAGCCAATTCAAATGCATTATCTTCAAGTATTTTTGGACGATGTTCAGCATCATTGAATACTATTTTTAAAAATGGCAATATATTATTGACATGAGAAACAAGATTTGTTTGACGACAACCGTATTGTATAATTTTACGTAATGTTGATAGTATCATTGGTTTATCTATTAATTCTTTTTTGATATATAAATTTTTATATATTTTCATGAGTTCTTGCCAGTGTTCTAGGCTCAAATGATCTCTATAAAGACGATTTGCCAATACTGTATTTACAAGTATATCCTTATAAAGTGAATAACAAAAATCATAAATATCATCACTCAACACTTTAATTATAAATGCCATTAAATCTTCTGTTTTAAGATAGACAATTTTTTGGCTACTTGCTAATTTAACTGTTTCACTGATGAACCAACTGAGTTCACCATGAAGTTCCATTGCTATTCTTTTACTTCTTGATGCTGGCTGGCATATATCCTGTCAAATAAAATTAACACCAAAAATTATATTGCAAATATTAAAAATATAAGAAGTATAGGTATATAATTATTTAATTTTTATTATTTACATCAACAAGAATAGTATGACAATAACTGAGCACTGTATTCCAAGTAATGTCATTTCCATTTTCTGAATTTTTTGTTATTTCATCAACAGCAGATTCATTTTCAAATATTCCTCGTAATTCTTGAACTCCTTCCTGCATAAAAAAATTAATTAAATAGTACTATTTATTTTTTATTAAGAAAGTTTATGATTGATCATTTTAAAGGTTATTTTACTTTTTTTTCTGTTATTTTTTTAGATTTAGCTTTGTTTAGAAAAACTTGTATACTCTGTGAATGATTTGTCATTGTTATTTTTTTTTATTATTAATAAATTGTTGGTTTTTTAATTTTTTAAATTATTCATGAGACACAAAGAAATGTTATTGTGTTTATACACCGGTATCACAAAAACTTGGCAACTATTATTGATAAACAATTGATAAACATTGTCAAAATAAATTGACAATTATGACATGATAAATTTTGAGGTAAGACAATTGTTTGTAAACAAATATTTTTTTTATAATATTGTAATCATCATGTTTGATAATAAAAATAAGACAGATGTTTATATTTTCACAACAAAAACAAAAATTTTTTTTGTTTTTGTCTTCTGCGCATATGTTGATGGATCACGTGGTGTTTTTTTTTTTTAAATGGTAAAAAACAAAAACAAAACAAAATTTAAACGTGAAAAATTAATTTAATTAATTAATTTCTAATTAATAGATAAATGCTTATATAAATGCTAAGTTTTATTATAAATTTTACATATTTATTTTTCGATATTATTCTGTATTATAAAAATTATATAGAAACAAAGTATTTGTTAAAAATAATAAAATAATAATTTATGCATATTTATTTGATGCTAAATATTTATTTTTAATATAATATATTATTAATTAATAGAAAATGTAATTTGTTTGATTAACAAAGGATATATACTATTTTTTTGACGCTTTTTTGCCTTTAACACAGCCGCTAGCACAAGCCAGAAATTGAAGAAAATTTGGCCGCTGGTACCAGAAGCGCAGAAAA
>JAPYYR010001150.1:0-17701 GCA_030523065.1 Aphidius colemani | reverse complement strand
TTTTGATTTCTGTTATATTCAATATTCAATATTATCTGTTTGTTTCAATATTCCATGTATACAATAAGCAATTTATTTACGCCATTGAACCAATTGATTTGTCGGAATTTGAATAAATTTTTATTAAAAATTCACCATTCACCTATTCTAGAGATGAATGTGAATGTTCATTAGATGAATATTTACATGAACGTTTATGATGAATATTCTGGAGATGAACATTCACATTCATCGTTTCAAAATATGACAATTCATTGATGTATTCATACTGCATTCATGATGAATGATTTTTTTTTTGCACGGGTAGATTATTCTAGCCTTCAATTCTTCTATAATTGAAACTAGTTTATTATCATTTTCAGCTGCTTGGAAAGCTGTCAAAAGTCTTAGACGCTCAATATGTTCATTTGGGACATCCCAATAAATATAATCAATCCCAGAATTGCCAGTAATTTTATATTGAGGCAAGCAAGAACCTCGTTGAATTATTGGATTGATGCACGGTAAAATGTATTTTTCATGTTCTTTTAATTCCGTTAAAACCAAAAAAATTTCCTCAAATACTATGTGGTAGTAGATTGCTATGTCTTTTTTTTTTGTATCCGTACTTTCTTGAATAAGTTCATCGAAATTAGTGACACGTAGTGTTTTGTTTTAGTTATTAAATTGCATTGTGTATGGTGAAGCAAGTCTTGATTATAACTGAATTGTGTCGATATAAATACATGTTCTCATAATCTTTCAAATCAGTTACGTTTAAACTATGATTAAACGTAGACGTCGAAAAATAGAAAAGAAAGATATCGTAAATAAAATCATTAATAAACTTTTTTTCGTGTTACATCTTCTAAAATAAAATTATTGTGGGCCTGGTTTTGAAGTAATAAAAAGATTGGAACGAGATGATATACAATACAAAAAAAATAAAGATAATTTAGTTGTTGGACATCGTTTTTACATGTTAACTTTGAATAAAATTTCGTTCACACAAGCAACGAGGTCCATCTATAAACAATATGATTAATATAATTGCATGAATAAGAGGTCCAGCATCTTTATTTCATTAATTCACGAATGGCAACTGGACAAGGGAAAATGTAGCTTACCTATTGATTTTCGGCCGAATTATTTTTTCAGAAATTAAAAGGTAAGCAACATTAATTCCTTGCCTACTTGCCTATACTAATTCATTTTTTCAAATAAAAACTGAAGGACAAATAGCTTAGAATTGCCCGGGATAAAATTTTTGAGAATATTTCTGTTTCTTTTATTCGAAAAACTGAATGACGAATAGATGGCCGTCGGTGTAAACAGGTTGAAACTTGAAAAAATCAAGAAGTCCTGTGGTCTAGAGGTCTAGGCGTTTGCCTTTTCCAAGTTTATGTTTTTTTTTAAAGTCGATAAATAAATTATTCATAAAGTTAATAAAAATGAATAAACGAATATAAATTACATTATAAATGAATTTTATAATAAATTGTTCGATTATTCTTATCATAATTATGATTGTTTACCATAGCCACGAGGTTCATTTATTATAATATAATTCATTTGAACGCATGAATGAAATCCGTCATCTTTATTTTATCAATTTACGGATGGCAAATGGTCAAGGGAAGAGTGTATAATTGTAGCTTACCTATTAATATTTTTAAGCCAATCTGTTTCTTTAAAAATTAAAATGTAAACAACATTAATTCATTAGCCATTCGCCCTCAGTAATTTATTTATTCAAATGGAAGTAACTAAAGGATAAATAGCTCAGGAACTAATATTGTTAACCAGCTAAGTTTATTGGCGAAATTTTTCATTTCAAAATTAGCCGGTTGACAACATTAATACCTGAGTAATTTATCAATTTAAATGAAAAAACTTATGGCAATGAATGTTGCTAACCATCTCGTTTTTAAATAAAAATAATTCAGCTAAAGCGATCAGTTAGTTTCTGAGCTCTTAGTTTTATCATTTAAATAAATAATTTTGCGAATTATTTACATTTTTCTTTTAATTTGCGAAATGTAAACATACAACACATTAGGGAGGCCACAAAGACAAGGACATAACACAGTTGCAGCTGTCTTCATTGCTGTTATGAAATTAATTAACTTGAAATAATTCGTATATTTGTATAACCGATCAAATTTTAATTAATCCATTTTATTCTAAAGTTAATAATAATATCGCAATATTATATCAGAATTAAGATATATCTGTTAATGAAAAATATCAATAGAATCGATGTATTAATAATTATATTCTATTACGAATCCAATCAATGTATGAGTATACTCTCGTGTAAATATCGGGATGACCTTTACCGCAATCAATTGACATTGATACAATACCAATGAGTTCTCCATTTGAAATCAAAGGCCCACCACTATCACCCTGTAATGAAAATATCACAGTAATTTAAAATTATGTAGAGACATATTTGAAATTTCGTATAATACATAAAATTTAGATAATATCTTAACTTACGTCACAGAATCCAACGCCACGCTTATAAATTGCACACAAATGTCCAGGTACAATTTTATCATTTATTTCTGATCGACATTGTGCATTTGATATTATCAACATTGGTGCTTTTTTCAGTATTGGCGATGCTTGTCCATATTCACGTTCTGATCCCCAACCAGCAACGAACGCACTTGCACCAATTTCAGCGTCTCTTTGAGGGAGGGAGATTACTTTTTGAGTTAAATCTTCTACAATGTTTCCCGCAATCTATATAAATAGAATCTGTTAGTTGTTTGACACTCAAAAATTTGATTCGCTTTCACTTATTTCGATTTAGCTATGCATTGAACCTACTGTAATAATGGCTATGTCACAATCATTTTCTTCCATATCACCTGTGTAACCGTGATGGATATCGAATTTTTTTGCCCTATAAATATTTTTCATTTCTGTGGAAATTTTATTCCCAGTACCAACGGTTATTAATTCAACTGGAGTGATTGTTAGTTGACCGGTCTTTTTGTTTTCGTTTGTTAAACAATGTGCTGCTGTTAAAATTTTATTTTTGCTTATTATTGCACCTCCACATATATGGGATTTTGCATATTTTATAGAAGCTATTGCTGGAAATTCCGTTATTTCAGCATCAACCCCACCAGTAATTTTGTTTGGTGGTTTCGCAACAACATCTAAATTTATCAATAATTGTTATTTATTATTTATATATCATATACATAATCGTATTAATTTTCCTTTTCGCACTTTAAAAGTAGCTTTTTTTTTCAGTAAGAGAATAACGAAAAATTACCTTTGATATTATTGGAGATAGCCGTAAGTATCACAGATACTACAAAAAATGTGGTTTTTAATGCCATGTCGATTAACTCACAAGAACACTCAATAAGTGATTATTGTGGAAAATTCATTCTTATATATACGACAATATTATTATAATATTACAGTGCAGCTGTGTTCACTGTGTTCCCGTTTTTGATATGATTTGTTATCGTATGATGAAAAAAACAATTCAAATATTCGGTAATTGTATTTTTTTTTGTTTTTTTTTTTTTTTTAATTTTGTAAACAAAGTGAATTTATTTTATATTTATCATAAAAAAGTCAATATCATCTGCAATGTCATGTCTTATTATTAATCTAATAATGCAAATATGTGTTTTTCAATTACCAGACGTTTTGTTGAATAACATTGATGATCTCTCAAGAACTTATTGTTAATAAAATTATTTTATAATTTTGTTTCTGCAGTTGGAAATTAATAATTAACAAAGAAACGGATGTTAACAGAATCAAATTATGTACGGAGAGACAAATATTTGAAATTTTCATACATAGGATATGAAAGTTTCACCAAATCTGCCGGTATATAAAAATTCCATGTATTGTATTATTACAATATATATATTGGAAAACGAATAATTTTTTAAATTCGAAGGTATAACGGTACATTAAGAAAATTAGATTGAAAAGACAATGTAATCATTGCTTTTTTTCGAGATAAATTCAGCCGCTGTCAAAAAAGATATGTAATTTTTGCATTTTTTTTTTTTTTTTATAAAGTTTTTGTGTAATGATTGCAACTTTTTTTTTGTAACACCAAACAGTTGTTATTGACAATTTTTACCTGACAGCGTTGTAAATATTGCATTTTTTTTGTAGAAAGGTCAAAGAAAAATAAAAGATAATCGACAACCACAAACTTGGTGTTGTTTTTTTTTTCCTAAAAAGTTTTTTTTAATTGTTAACCTAACGCAAGATTTGAACTTGAGACCATTTCATAAAATCAGTAACATGCGTCTTAGCTCGCTTGACCACAGGTGCGATCTACAAGAGGAACGTTCTTCGATTTATTTCAGTGACAAGATATTTTTGGCTACAAGTTGTGTTAATAATTATTTGAAAAATATGGAAGGTTTTGACAAAACGAAAAAATGATAATCTATTAATTTAGTAATTGAGTTTTTTGTTCCCGTTAATTAGTGAATTTTTCAATATATGATGAATAAATAATTTTTTTTTCTAATTATTTAATACGTAGATTTTTTTGGTGTTCAACATATAACATTTTGTTGTTGAACGTTGTTTTTAGATCTTGGTATTAATCTTATGCGATTTGCTGACAATGTTATTTTTCCTCTTGATAATTGAATTGTTTTACATTTTAGCCAACGAGGATAATTAGTTTTGTTATTGAAATTATGATTTGATCCACAGCTGGCTTTATATTGAGTTTCATATTTCTCAAATATTGAGTTTATTTTAGTGTAAAGAAAATGATCAGCTTGGTCGACATTGACAATGTTGAACAATTCCACCTAGTCAATTGTCATTAGTCCAGCTTTTAATATTTTAAAGTCTGTTTTTTTGAAGTTAAATAATGAACTAGATAGGAAAGAGGTTGTGAATTTATTATTACATTTATTTAAGTTCTTTATTTTATTGTTATGTGATATAAATAGTGACGACTGAATGACTAAGGGTAGACGACATTGTTCAACAGTAACTATATTACAATCAGTTGATTTTACTACGCTATGTGTTGGCGACAATACAAGGTCAAGTGTAGAAATGTCATTATATTGATCGAGTTGCAGTAATTCACAGATTAAAGATAGTTTATTTAGTTTACTTATGTCAGTTGTCTGGTAGGGTTGTTGATGGAATTTCGTTAAGTTAAAATCTCCTAAGACAGTTAGGTTGTCATACGAGTGTGTGATAAACAATTTGAATAGGTCATGTGCTAGGCACAACGGATTGTCTTCAATACCTCGGGGCATATAAAGACATGCAAGTATGAAGATAGTGCTTTTTATTACGACTAGATCAGGAGTTGCAGTTGGCTTTAATTGATGTAACGTCAACATAAGTTGGATGATAATAGTGTTTGATAGCAAGTAGGCTACCACCTTCAGATGATTTGTATGAATGTGCTCTATCAGCATGAAGCACTTTGTACGTATCTAGTTGAAAAAGTAGTTATCGCTACATAGCACGTGTCTCTGTGAAAGCTATGATATCGTAGTCATAAGTGGTGGCCAATAACTCGATAGTATTCTTTTTGTTTTTAATACTTCTTGTGTTCTGGTAGTATATGGTAAGCCAGTGAGTGTTGTAGTTGTTTTGAGTGTGGTCTGGATTCGAGAAAGATAGAAAGATCATGGTGAAGTAACAATTCTCCATTGTGAGGCACAACATGTTTATTACTAACATTGAATCCATCTTGACGATTGTAAGTTCCATAACCATAAAATAACCATTTTTGAGGATAACCGTGTGCATGTGTGTGTGTGTGTGCATGTGTGTGTGCATGTGTGTGAAACCAATCAGATTGAAGTAAATTTGAAATTCAGGCGCTAAAGTTTGAAAAGTCAAGCACTAAATTTAAATTGCAATGCGCACGCATTTATTGCCGCCATGACACCAACGCTTTTTTTATATAAGGATGTGTCAAAGTTTGCAGTTTACAATGCGACTTCCCGGGATAAAAAAATAAGCCGTTAAAAAAAAATATATATATATATTTTTGACGAAAATCAATGTCTATAGTTAAGCCTTATTATTTAATTATTTATTTTTTGTATTCAAGAATTTTTGAGTTTTTATTGGTCATTTATTCTTGGTGACATTCATAAAAATTTCTTGAAATCATTTTTTTTATGTAAAAATATTTTTTACCTTTAGGCTATTGACGACTTTCCACTTAGGTAATATTGAAAAGCCATTCGAAAAACCATCTTAAGTGTTATTCGTTTTCTTTTTATCTTGGAATAACTTTTTATGCTTTAAAAATTTTTAAATATTGTTCTTGAAGAAAAATCATGTCATCAGTTACTAAAAAAAGAAAATTATTTTTGTTTTAACTACAGTTATCTTATAAAAAAGTATTGTTACAAATGCTTTTAATTTTTTACTAACTTTCGATGTTTTGACCAACGCTCATTATTGATGATAAGTAATGAGATTCTTCAGTACCATTAATATTTGATATTTTATTATTTGTTCCGTGGTCATCATCATCATGATTAGCTTCTTGTTGATGAGGTGGTAAACAATTTTCATTGTATAGTTGTGTATTCAATTCTCGTCTTTTTTTTGTGTTCTTATTTCTTGATGTAGATTGATTTGTATCTATGTTGATGCTTGTAATTCTATTGTTATGTACCGTATTAAAATGAGGAATAATTAATACACCATCTTTTGTCACTTGCAATTTCTTTAAGCTACTTTTGAATTCTGAAATTAATAAAATTTATTTCAAATAAAAAGCATAAAGATATAAAAATATTAAATGATAGTTGAAATAAATTATTATTCAATGAAACCACTTGACAGTCATAAATTTCTATCAGTGAATAGTTATTCATTCAATTATTTAATAACTAATAATTAAGTAAATATATAATTCAATATTGAGCCATATATCAACGCCAAAAATGAAAGTATTTTTCGAATTATAATTAGAGGTTAGGATACTTACTTGATTTGCTTACAAGCTTTCCTTCCCACAATCTTTCACCATACTTCACTTGGGAAATTTTTCCCACACATCGATCACCTGAAGAAACAATCTCTTCATCTTGACCTATGTATGTTTTGTTCCCTTCGGCAAACCAAAAAAGATAATATCAATTTTCTAGATAAGACCCTACTTAGCACGTGTGCTTTGCATCCGACCTCTTTTTCCGTTAACAAGCCAATAAAAGATAAATCACGGAGAAGTTTAAATAGATCAATACTAAAAAGAATAAAACTAAGCTATTCACTGAGACATAATGATTTATATGAAGGTAAGTTGAAGCTATCTAAAAAAAATTCAGTATGTTACAACTCTCTTTTTTGACTTGGTCGTACGTAGTACTCAGTGAGTTTGCTCAAGCTACGCACACCTGGACGCATTTTATCCATATTATATGCTTATTCTATGTGGTCCCAAGAAGCTTCACTAAATTCATCATTGTCCTCCAATTTGAATTTTAAATTCTTGTTTATTAAATTATTTCGAATACTTTTTGTAAAATGGGGAATATCGTAAACGTGATATATATCATGACCATCAATAGTAATTATTAGTTTATCATGTAGCTCTCCTTCAGTATTTCTAAATCTTTTTGTTTCCAGACTAAGTTCATTTATAGCTTTTATATTTGTAGTGCCTTCATCACACACGGATCTAATTACTTTTAAGCCTACTTTCGTGACAATGTTTTGATTTTTTACAATGGCTTTATATGTACTCTTAATGTCATTTGAAGTTGAGGTTGATCGACAACATGAATAGCATACTGGAAATTTCCAATCTCCCATTACACTTTTCAACATAAAAACCATGGTACGATTAGCGGCTTTTTGAGATCTTCTTTGGCCATCGTCAACGAAGCCAGTAATGGTTCTACTTGATTGATCGTACTCTATATCAGGAGTTATAAAGGTTTCATCAAAATTTAGATAACATAATAACCGCTTCCAGCCTTTTGAATGGGCAAATTTAGCTATCGCTTTGTAAAGAGATAGATTATGACCTGTTTCTAAACAAATGTCAACGTCAAATTCACGCAATGTTTCTTCACTTGAACGCATAACATTCTACTCAAGAGACGATACGTAACCGCGCTATATTTTTTTATAGCATAAAAAGACAATTTTTCTCCCAAAGTCCATCGTCTTGAATATTTATTTTTCGATGCATTTTTGATTTGTAAAAATTTAAAAGTTTTAATCCGCTCTGGAAGCTTATCAATCTGGGTCCATGAAAATTCTCTTGATAAATGCTCAATCTGCTTCAATTTCTCGACTGCACTTACACATTTAGTTTTCACGTTTATTAGCCTTCATGACAGCTCGTAATAATTCTCGAGATAATAAGTACTATTTTTTTTTCGGCACGAGTCAATTGAGATGAAACACTGAAATTTTCAAGAACTGAAATCATGAAAAAAATTTAGCTTTGGTATTAAATTTAAAAATTTATATTTTTAAATCAAAATAAATAAAAATAAAACTTGAAAGCTATTTAAAAATACTTACGCTTAAATTGTCGACTAACTTCCTTTAACTCACGCCTGTTTTTTCTAGAATAAGCCTTTAAATTGTTATTTCTTGTATAAACCCTGTATCAATAGATGGTGGTGTAGCATTATTTTCTGGAGTAGTGATTCTCGATGGCATGTCAATATTCAGTGTATAATCATGATCAAATATTGTTGCTCTTGATTCGTGCACTGTGGCTGATTTTAAAACCCTTACTCCAATAGATTGTGGTGTAGTATTATTTTCTGGAGTAGTAATTCTGGGTGAAACGTCAATATTCAGTACATAATCATGATCAAGTATCGGTGCTTTGGCTTCTTGTACTGTGATTTATTTCATAATCAAGTGACGTAATCACCCATAAAGTGGGATTCAAAGCACGGTCCGAGTTAAGTTAAAAAGTGAAGTTACAAGTGCAACGCGAAGTATGGAGTTATAGGAAGTGAAAAGAGACAGCCGCGATCGATCACGATCCAGGTCGTCTCGCTGATCACGATCGAGATCACTCTATCAACGACGATCCAGAACACCCCGCCGATGATTGCGAGGGCTTGCTTCCACCACTGATGATGATGATGATGAAGCAAAGAGTTTGGCGTGTAATCTTCTTGCACGGTAAGATAACAGACCAAGTCAAGAACACAGTCTGAATTCAAGTATTAGCGTTGTTAGTTCGCTTGAAACAATCAACATGTTGAGAGAAAGAGTGGAGTTTCTTGAACGTGAAAGAGAAAGAGGAGAAAAAATGAATAAAATTCAGAATGGTGACGAACTATTTATTCCAAAATTCGATCCTGAAAAATATAGAGCATCAGGCATTAAGTGGACGCGTCAAGTTGAGAAAATTGCGAAAGTTAGAGGTTGGGATGCGACTAGCATTTTCCGCTTGATACCAACAAGGTGAAGAGGGCTGAAAAGCGTTGGTTTGAAGAAGAGAGAGAGACAGAGTCTGATTGGGGAGAAGTAAAGAAAGTTTTGGAGAAACGATTTCCAGAGGTTATCCCTGCAGGAAAACTTATCAAAGAGGCTGTCAACTATGAAGCTCTACCGGGACAACGATTAGTTAACTATTGTTTTGAGAAGATCTCCAAATTCAAGAAAATAAAAGGAATAAGCATTCAAGAAGGATGGTGAAAATGGTAATAGATGGTATACCAGATGAACCATTAGCTAGATTGGTAAGAGCGGCGGGCCTCAAGACGACCAACGACTTGACTGCATATATGTATGATATGGGAGAAAAGGGTATGGGCCTAGGTGAATCACTAAGCAATTAGATATTGTTATTTTATTGAAATAGTCAAAATCACGCGAGGTATATTTTTTTGAGTTTAACAAAAATCACGTGGTGTGAAAAGCTTTAATTCGTTGAGGTCAGCCAGCCAAGTGCAAAAGTGGAAGTGCCACAGAACAAATTAAACTATTAACTGAGTAAGAGGCTAATAAAGTTAATTAAATTAAACAAAACAAAAATGGAAGACGTACTTGAGATATCAAAAACAAGTAAAAACTGAACAAAAACTGAACAAGAAACTGACATGCAAGAATATAGAAAATCACTTGTCAAGTGGGAGCTCAGTGAAGGAAAAGCACAGAGCGTAATTGTATGCAGTGTAACGCATCAGGTGCAGCAGCACCTCAGAAATTGCTCAACGGCCAAAGAAATGTGGGGTCGTCTTCACTCAGTGTACGAAAGCAAAAGTGAAACAACAGCTCACATGTTGGCCCAGAGATGGTACTCCATCAAGAAAGACGACAGTGAAAGCATGGCGTCATACATATCGAATGTTCAAGAGCTTGCCCATAAATGAAAGAACTGGGTGAGCCTGTATCAGAGGTAATGATGATTAGAAAAATACTTCTAACCTTGCCTCCATCCTTAGACCACTTCTATACTTCATGGGAAAGTACAGAACCGTCACCACGCACCATTGAAAATCTCACCTCCAGGTTGCTGATGGAAGAAGAGAGAAAAGGTATCAGGGAGGAGAAGGAGACAAGTGAAGCGTTGACAAAAACACGAGTGGAGCGAAAAAGATGAAAATCTGCAATTACTGCAAGAAGGCAGGTCACCTTTGGAGAAGCTGCTACCAAAAGAAGAATGATGAGGCTGCTAAAGCAAGAAAATCAAAAGGTGAAGCTGCTGATAACACTCACGAAGAAGGGACGCTTGTTCACGAACTACTGATGGCAACGTCACTCCCAAAAGGTTTGAGTGATAAGTGGCTGTTTGATTCTGGTGCCAGCTACCATATGTCCGGCAGAAAAGAGTGGTTTATGACTTTGGTAAAAAAAGAGGAGAGTCTTATTCGAGTGGGAGATGGTAAAACACTTGAAACAAACCTGTATGGTACCATAAAGATAAGTGTATTTAATGGTGAATCCTGGGTAAGAATGAGTCTAAATAATGTTTTATCTATCCCTGAATTAAAATACAACTTATTGTCTATGAGCAGTGCAGCAGATAAAGGCTACGAGGCAGCGATGACAAATAACAAGTGCATCATTATGAAAAATGGTTGTACAGTAGCAGTGGGAGAAAGAGAGAAAAATCTTTATACCATGAAGTTTAGAGTGGGCAAACCAAGCACAGAAAGTCAAAACCATGCTTTGGTTGCTGACAACAATAACTGCAGCCTAAGACAGTGGCATGAGCGATTGGCTCACCAGAATTATGACCACGTTAGGCAACTGCTGACCACTAAAGGTATCAAAGTTGTTGGAGGTAAAGAAGAGTGCCAACCATGTGTAAGATTGGTGATCAATGGTGACAAGGCCAGACATCGCTTTTGCAGTCAACTCAGTCAGCCAACACTGCAACAACTACCAGAGGCCTCATTGGGAGGCTGTTAAACGTATAATCAAATATTTAAAAG
Organism: Aphidius colemani; assembly: GCA_030523065.1. NCBI lineage: Eukaryota > Metazoa > Arthropoda > Insecta > Hymenoptera > Braconidae > Aphidius > Aphidius colemani. The sequence goes on along the minus strand of JAPYYR010001150.1, from coordinate 6,317 downwards.
GAACCTCAGACGTTGGGATAAAGTTTGAGTCAAGAAAGAATATAAAGCTGATTGGCTTTGCTGATGCAGACTTTGCTGGGGAAAAAACAACAAAAAAATCGACTTCCGGATACGTACTAACACTGAACAATTGTCCAATAATTTGGGGATCGCGAAAACAAAAGGCGATTGCTTTGTCAACAGCGGAAGCTGAATTTGTTGCTGCCTGTCAGACCTCAGTAAACTTCTGGGCAAAGTCACTAATAATTCAACTAATTAAACAAACGGGAGAAATACCCTCCTTATTTATTGACAACCAATCAGCAATCGCATGGATTAAAAATGGTCAATTTGAGACGAAATCCAAACACATTGATATTAAATTCAAATTCATATTTGATGGTGTGAAGCGGTCTAAATTCATTCCTGAGTATCTAAGTACGGACAACCAACTGGCTGATATCTTTACCAAGCCATTGCCAACTAAAAGATTTGAAAAGCTAAGAAAGATGATTGGGATTATCGATTGTGCTGAATTAAATTAATATGTATTGTATTTTCTTTGTTCTAAAAAAAAAAAAAATATAATCAGCACAACCTTGTGTCTATAAAATAACAATATTAGTAATGGAGATATTGAAGTGGGAGTGTTGAAAAGGTCAATTTCCCCATTATCTACCTGTGCAATAAAGGTTCTCTCTTAGTAAGTGTGGAGAGCTGCGTCTCTCTTTAACTCCTAAGTTTCCTGCTAGTTTCCCCTCCCTCTCTTAAGTAATCTTGTAACGCATATGTAAAAACGAAACGACTATCTCGATCTCTTTTCTGACCAGATCACGTTGAATAAAGTACATAACCCAAGCAAAGATTATTGATCTATTTATTTAACATAAATCCTAATATTCACCTCGCTAATCTCAACAGAGATACACTCAACAAAATAGCGTTTCCTCACATGGATGACATTATTATTCCATCTAAGACAATCGAGGAAGGATTGATTCGTCTTGAGAAAGTTTTGAGACAAATCAAGACACATGGTATGACGTTGCGTTCAAGCAAATGTTCATTCTTAAAAGAAACAATAAAAGATCTTGATCGAGAAATAAGCGAAGAAGGAGTACGGCTAGGCAAGAGAAAGATAGAAGCAGTGGCCAACATGGAGGCATCCCAAGATGTAAAAGGCATTCAACAATTTTTAGGTCTTGCGAGATACTTTAGAAAATTTGTGAAGAACTATGCCGCTGTCACAGAGCCCTTATCTAGACTCATCCGAAGAGAGATACAATGGTGTTGGGGGCCTGAACAACACCAAGCATTTGGAAACATAATATATGGAATATTAAAATCAGAAAAACGCAACCGAGACAACAAGAATGACTTCGAAAATTACAAGATTAAAGATGGTAAGTTATATAAAATAACAGACAAAGGACACGTGTGGGCTGTGCCAAAACAAGCGAGAATGTGGATTTGTCGCCTATACCATGATGACAGTGGACACACTGGCGTCGATAATACGCTCAAGAAAATAAAAGAGAATTATCATTTTCCTAGAATGACAAAGTTCGTCAAAAAATATGTAAATGCGTGTCTGAGCTGTGCGTATTATAAAGAGAATTATGAGAATAAGCAAAGCAAGTTGCACCCCATTGAGAAAGTGCCTATACCTTTTCATACTATTCACGTGGACCATCTGAGACCGTTCGAAATTAGCAAAAAGAAAAATAAATATTTATTGGTCATGGTCGACGCATTTACAAAATTCACGATCGTTGAACCCGTGAGAGACACGAGTTCCCGAGTAGCGGTAAGAAAAATAATGGACGTGATGTACTTATTTGGCACTCCTACGAGGGTTATTAGTGACAGATGCACTGCTTTTACTGCATTCAAGACCTTTTGTAAGGTGTATAATATCAAACATACGCTGAATGCAGTCGCAACACCACGAGCAAATGGTCAGTGCGAACGATACAATCGTACTATACTGAATGCACTAGCCACCATGACTGCAGGGAAAAGTGCAGATGATTGGGATGATTACGTAAAAAGGGTACAGAGTTCTATCAATACCGCTTTCAATAAAGCCATTAACACTACATCTATAATGGCACTGACTGGCTGTCAAAGTAGACCCTTGGTGGGAACTTAGTTGTTAGCTGAAATCCAGACACCGGTAGACCAAGTTGATTTGCAAGAATTGCGAAAACGTATGCGTGAGCATATCACAGAAGATCAAAGGCGACAGAAAGAGAGATACGACAGCGCCCGGAAAGAAGCACCACGCTACGAGGTTAATGATCTGGTTATGTTGAAAGTCACAACTGAAGCTGCAGTAGGGACTAGTCGCAAATTAAATCCGAGATTCAGAGGTCCATTTCGGGTCAAGATTGTATTACCAAACGACAGATATTTGGTGGAAGACTCAAGAGAAGGGCATCGGAGAGCAGAGACTGTTGTCTCTCCGGATCATATGAAAAGATGGGTAGTCTTTCAAGGTGATGAATGAAGGTAAATATAAGAAAGAAATGAGTCAGTACCTGAAAGATTGGTGATTGAATTTCATTCTTGTGTCCGAGTTGGATAAACTCGATAGTTGAGTGGTGGTTAGCCAGCAGAGGTTTTCGCTAAGAATCAAACCACTCTGAGATTGATAAAAATCGATATTACATCAGACGTGATCAGATCGTGCTGGTTGGTAGCCAGTTGATAGGAAACCAGTTGGTAGCATGAACTATGATAAGATTACGCATGATGTATTCAAAATTAGTTGTAGAATAAATATATCTAATAAATATATAACTCTTTGTTGACAGCTTGGGACAGATCAATTACAGGATGGCCGAATGCTAGAACACAAAAGTAGATAGTAAGTGTGGTAGTATGCGAGTAGTAGGCGAATTAGAAACAGACATGGATAAGCTGAGAGAGAAAAGCAAGAACTATCTATCAGGCACGATATCCGACTTTGACGAGGGCTGTCGAACTTTGACGAGGACACAGGGGGTCTGAGAGAGAAAGCGAGTCAAGGCCCAAGAAGGGTAGTCTATGTACAACAGATAAGGGAGTCAGTCGACGTCACTAGGATTAGCATTTCAAAAATTTTCCGTTTTAATTTTTTTTTTTGACCGAATGGACGAGTATTTTTTCTTCTCACCCAAAAAACTTGAAAAAGTGAGTGTTTAATCAAATTAAAAAATGAAATTAAATATGGCATTGAGTGATGTGGATAAAAAAATTAATATGGCAAAAAGGCATATCAAAGCAGCCATTTCCATACTAGATACAATGACGGCAAGTAAGTAATATTTTTTTACAATAACATGGTTTTTTTTTTTTCTTTTGGTGAGATATTATTGTTCTATTGACCGAAAGAAATACGAAATTTTTCGCAAGAAAGAGAATTTTTTTTTATTCAGAATCATTAGAATTATTCTTTCGAGATGAAGATTAAAAATATCCATTATATTTCAAATGTATATATATATATATATATATATATATATACATATTATATTTTATATAGGTTTATTTGTGAACATTGATTGAAATAGTTTTTTTATTACTTTCGTTAGTATACTTACTATAAAAAATGTCTGTACAGTTCGTTATTATTAAAATAAATGCATTTGAAAATAATTTTTAATTGTTTTCTGAGTGATGCGTAGGCGCCATCACAGTAGGGGTAGTAGGAGAAAAAGTAACGGGAAACTATTGCTTTGGTTTGTATTGTAAAAATTATCTTTCATTTTTGGTTTTTGAAAATTTATATTTTTATGAGAAAATGCAAAGCTATATTTTAATAATGAATAGCCTCAGTAATTTTGAAGAAATATGGATATATACATTTTTGATCGCCTATAATTCTACAAAGTTTGACACGTTTGTCACTTTTTCAAATAATCAGTTACTATATAATTTTTATTTGATGGACGAAAAAAATGATTTTAATTAACTTTTTTATTAATTTTAATATACATGAATTTGGCAATTTTATTTCATATTTTAGTTATTATTATTTCTTACGGGCGTCAGGTATGACATTTAGGGGATGAGAAATAGAGAGATCACGATTGCTTTTCTTCACCATTTCTCTGACATATTGTCATAGTAGACATACAAAATATATACATTTGAAAAAGAAATTTTTATAATGTTATTTCTTGAGAATTATTATTATTTATTATTAAAAATTAGTTTTTTTTTTTATTTTTACATCAATTCATTTTATATCTTAATTATTATTATTATTTCCATATGAAAATGTTCACAAAACGCAGCCGCAGTCTCTCTATTTCTTGTCCTTAGTAAGTCAAATTTTACACCCTGCAGAAAATAATCATAACTAAAATATGGACATATTTTTTTAAATAAACTGCAAATATCATTGTCGAAAATATTATTTAATAATATATGACATATACATTCTTTTGTTATTATTTTTTTTACGCTCATGCATTTGCTAATGCATTTGCTAAGTAATTATAAAAACAAAATTTATTTTAGCTATAGACACCATAAGATACAGTTGATAATTCCAATGAGACCTTATCTAATCCTCATCACGAATATGACGAATTCACTGATGCTCAACCGTACAGTCAAGACCTTATCCGTGATAAAATAGCAAACGAAAGTCTTCATGAAGTATCAATGTTATTAATGGAATATGTTCTTTTATAGAAGCTTCACTGTTGTTCGAGGAATGCAAGCCGTCATGTTCCATGAAGCTAGAAAAAGTTTTATCCTGCATCAGGTTAGCTTTTAATCCTAAATAAACATTTACACAATAACTGTATAACGTAGATACATATATATATACTTTTTCAGATGATGGAAAATCAGTTTTAATTATGGACAGTGAGACCAATTCTCCATTAACTGTATTGTGGAATAAATTATTATTAACAATTTTGAGTGAGTTGATGACAATTTATTCTTTCAGGTACAAAATGATAGTATTTTCAACTGTTACTTAATTTTTTTATAGATATAACAAATCAGATTGTTACTACATCAAATAATAATAATAATAATAATCAACAACAACAAGCATCTGGTCGTACTTTAGCAAATAATAATATTAATAAACAACCACAGCAATTATCACAAGCATCTGGTTTTGGTGACATATTATCAAAAAACAAGATTCAACAATAGCAGCAACAAAAAAAAATCCAATTCAAATGTCTTCCTAGAAGATGACGATTATAATGAAGACAACAATATTTTAGAAACTGACTTGACTGAGAAAAATTCTACACATCAAAAAAATCCCACAGATACTTACGACCTTAATGAAATTTTAATTATGTCAGTGGAGGCTAGACCTCCTCTGTGGAATTACAGATTTGAACCAGCAGAAAGGTCTGTGGCTGCAAAGAATAAGTTGTGGGAGGAAATAGTTGGTACTCCTGGAATAAAAGGTAATGTGAACAAGAAAATATTATCCGTTCAAATAATATCGAATCAAATATTGAGAAAATAAATTATCTTTGAATTAATTTAATTAATGGTTAACATAATTGGGTTTAATAATATTAATGATGTGTTTCATTTTATTCAATTGATTTAAATTCAGCAGCTACGTATATATTTTATGTTTGTGTACTTGTATTCGCTGATTTAATTGTATCTTTTCCTGAATGAGTTTAGGTGGAGCATTGTTTGTGTGGTGAAATAAAAAGAACTACAAAGAAATCATTGAATGAGTTTTTTTGGCTAAACAACTTGTAGGAAATTTTCTAACGAATTTTTTGATTATAAAAACAAGATTTTTTAGAGAATTATTTTACTAATTAATCAAGATTCCCACAATTATAACTTTTATTTTTTTAATTTTGTTTTGCCATGCGCAAAACTTGACTAAGACTTCCTCATTTTTACCATCATTCTTAGTGAATCTGGTAGATAGTAGCACTTAACAATTCTACCACTTAAATAGTTTGTTTATTTTTTTTGTTATATATTTTTGTGAATTTTAAGGTTAAATTGTTGTAAAACAAAATAAAAAGTGTTATCGAAGTTCATAATATTACTTAATTTTATAAATATTTATTTACTAAAATAATGTAGTTACCCAGGTCGAAACTAAAGTCAAATCTAGACATTGGGTGTCCTACAGACGTCAATTCGAAATGTCTGAATGACATGAACATGTTACGCTTTTAGACGTCTCATAGACGTTTGGTCAAAATAAAGCGCCTCCTGTTGGTTCCAGCTAAAACCTCAAGACAGATGCTCTCAAAAGATATGCCTCTAAATTTATTTGAATATATGTTGATATATTTTATGAAATATATTACTTCTATGGGGTAGAGATTTTATTTACATTAATT
>JAPYYR010001149.1:0-23799 GCA_030523065.1 Aphidius colemani | reverse complement strand
AAAAAAAAAAAAAAAAAAAAAAAAAAAAAAAAAAAAAAAAAAAAAAAAAAAAAGTTTAATTAATCAGTCTGACTTGTCAATACCGGAAAAATTGTCATGCCATTATTGTTTGTTTTTAAGTGATGAAATACGTTTTTAAATCTTTGTTTTTTTAAAATATAATCTTTAAATTTCATTTTTGTTTTTTTTGTCTTATATAAATTTTCAAGATGTTTTATTTACAGCTCTTCTTTTATTGGCACATCATCATCTTCATCTTCGTCTTGTGCTTCCTCTGGAGCTTTACCAACTTCACCACCAGATTCAACGAATTTACTGAGACCTTCTAAAGTTCTTTCTCCACTGTATTCAATTGCCTGAATAAATTAAAAAAAATAATTAATTCATATGATAAAAAAGACAAGATTTATGACTATTTAATTCATCTTTTTAAAAATGCGATTATATAAGAGATAAATAAATATGTTACCTCATTTGTTTCTTTCTTGTACAAGTAGATAGTTGGGAAGCTGTTGACCTTGACTTCTTCGAGTTCATTGGCAGTAGAGTCCATCTTGGCAATTACAACATCATCCATACTGGCAAATTTATCCCCAAGCTAAATTAAAAATAATAATATTATTTTAAATGAAAAATATTTATATAAATTAACATTTAATAATGAATACATACCTCTTTGTAGATTGGTTCAAGTTGTTTGCAATGTCCACACCATGGTGCATAAAATTCAACAAGTACATTTTTAGTTTTGTCCAATGCAATATCAGCAAAATTAGTACCAACAAGTATCTTGACTGATTCTTTGTCCCAATCTTCTGGTAAATCTTGAGTTAATAAATGTCTCTTTAAGTTACCTTCAGCAAAATCAGTTACGAATTTCATGATACTTTCAGCATCAAGTTTATCAGTTTCAGGCTTGTATTTAGACATGTCTTGTTCAAGTTTAATTATTCTCATTGCTGGTACATTGTCTTTTTTCATGCCAAAGAATTCTAATATTCTTTCATGATCAGTTTCATCACCATCAATTGTAACAAATAATATTTGACCTTTGTATTTTTGAGCTGTTTCTTTAACACCTTCAACATAACTTTCATAATGTCCTTCTTTTTTACTTAAAAATAATAATAAATGACTTTTAATTTCACCACCAAATATTTTTTGTGCAGTTTCTTGATTAAAATCAACAATTAATGGGAGTGATTCAACAGTAATAAATTCTTTAACTTTATCAGCAACAAATTCACCATCAAATACAATTTTTCCTTCATCGAATTTTTTGAAAAGTACTATTTTACCATCTTCAGCTTTGTATTCTTCAAATATTTTATCATCACTTGTAATAGCAAATACATGATCATCAATACTACTAGCAACATCAATGAATACTTTAGCAGCATCAGATGCAGCATCTTTGAAGAAACCAACAATAACAACATTGTGTGCATCAATAAGAGATTTAGCATCATCAACTGATGTCAATTCCTTTGCTGGTGGTCCAGTTTTTTTTGTAACCCAATTGATAATATCATCAGCTTGACGTCCACCATTGTAATCAATGAGATTACCTTTTTTCATGAATTTCAAGGTTGGGTAACCACGTACACCATGTTTTTCAGCAAGTGATGGCTCTTTTGTTGCATCAATTTTAGCAAGTTTAACTTCAGATCCATCTTTAACAAGTGCTTGTGCTGCTTTAGCATACTCTGGAGCAAGTGCTTTACAATGACCACACCATGGAGCATCTAAAACAAATTAATCAAAACAAATTTTATATTTTAGTTATAAAATTATTAAAACAAAAAACTTGTTACTCGATTGTTTTAAAATAAAATGAAGAAACTAGAATAACAAAACAACCGTTAGAAAAATATAAAATAAAAAAACGATGACGTGTAGCATCTCGTCTTCATGAACCGTATGTCTCATCAGCGGCATCTTGCTTACTTCATTTTCACGTAACACAATAATAATAATAGCAACCATCATGATGGATAAAGAGAAGAAAATAAAATAAAAAAAATTAAACTAATTAAATTATAAATATCAACAATTTATACTTACAAAATTCCAATAAAATGTAGTCAAATTGTTTGACGGCATCATCAAAATTTTTAGTTGTTAATACGAGGACTTCTTCCTCTTTTTCAATCTCCTCAGCACTTGACAGAGCAAGACAGCATACCACAAATAAAAATCCGGCAAGCTTCATATTGTTTTTCTGTTTTCTAATATTAAAAACAAATACAACACAAATTAGTAATTAAATTATGATAATATAATAATTATATTTGATAAAATTATTATCCAACAAATAATTAAATATAATTTACTGTAATTTACCAATGAATGAATGAGTTGTTGATGAACTCCTGCTGACGACTACGAACTACACACTGGACACGACGACAACTGGAATAAAAAGAGCCAACAAGGCAATGACTCTAGTGTATTAAATCTCTTTCTCGTTTTTTACTCTCCTCTTTCTCTTTTTGAATGTGTATAGGTGTGTTTTTATTTAATTTTTTTATCAAGGTGTAAGCACAAGTACAGCACGTTCACTGTAAGTACAGCGGTGATTTTTAAATACAATTTTCTGTCTTTTTTTTATAATTTTATTTTATCTCTTTCTGACGTTTTGTCTTTGGCGGATTATTACCACGTTAATAGTGCGTTGGCATCAACATCATCAACATCATCAACATAATACACACTAATACATACAAATTTGTATTCAATCGTGGTAACATTTGATTCGTTGAAATATTTAATATACATTGTTATCAACCTATCAGCAATCATGACGTCTTATTTTCTCTCTCAAATCCATACTAGATGGATCTAATTCAATAGTACAAATTGTTTTTTTTTTATAAATGAATTTTTATTATCAAAAATTATTATGAATGAATTATTTAATTAATTATATATTTTGTTTATTTGTTTAAATAATTAGCTCAATTGTAGTTTTAAATACGTTTTGTTACTTTAGAATTCTTATTACTCTTTTTATTTTGACTTTGTCGTTATCAAATCCTTGTTTTTTTTTTTTTTGATAAGAATTATTGCATAAATTATTTTTTTCTTTTTGTCAACAATAATATTTTTTATATAGCGTTTATACAATTTAATAAAATTTAATTTGCATTGTTTTTTTTTTTCTTTTTAATTGACTTTTAAATTTGACATGGACTGTAATTTGTTGACGATAAAAACAACAATTGTTATGATTAGAAATAAAAAAATTTAATTGTTTATTTATTTATTATTTTTTTTTATTTTTTTTCCAATCAAGAGATTTATTTGTTTTATTTATTTTATTCAAAGGATTGTAGAAAATTCAAGGGTGGACTTTTAAAAATTTTAATTTGTTTTTTAAAATGCGGAAAACTTGGTAATGTTTAAATAACAGGAATAATATTTACATAATGATATTATTTTAAAAATATTTTCCTGATGATTAAATTAAATTAAATATTCAAACAAGGAAAAATGCATTTATTTATATTTTGCATTAATAATTTATTTTGTTTGTTGAATTTTATTGATCTATAATAAAAATAAAACAACAATTAATTATTAATCATATTAAGGAGATAAAAAAAAAAATAAAAGACCTTGACACCTGGGATTAGTGCCAAAATCGTGAAAAATGTATGTCAAGTTTGTAAATTCATTTGACTGAAAGATTAGTACAAGCTAGACAGTAAAATAATTCACTGTAAATAACTTTTAATATTTTATAATTTAAAAAACAAAGCGAATTATTCTTATCAGGTTGTTGATTATTTTTTAGATGACTAGTTTGGAGATCACATCAGAAATTCATGAGAATAAATCTTCATCAGTTAACCAGTCATCACAAAAAAATCGTAAGTTCAAATAATTTATACAAAATTATATTTAAAAAAATAAAATAAACATTTATTTATTTTTTATATACGTAAATATAGATGTTACGGAATTTAAATTTCAATTACCTCCGTATCTCGTTAAAAAAGAAGAAATTGAGTATGACAGTGATGGAGATTTAATATTAAATCGCAAAAAAGAAGAAACACTTTTAATTGGTAATTATTATTTATTTGTTCCCCAACTACTTGTCATTAATAATTAAAAATATATTATCTAAATTTTATTTGCAGAGCACAGTATTTCAACAAAACTAGAACTAGTAGGTCTTCAAGTTTGGAGAGGATCACTTCTTCTTGCTGATTATATTCTCTCTAATCAAAAAATATTTGAAAATAAAAAAATACTAGAATTAGGATCTGGTGTTGGTCTAACAAGTATCGTAGCAAGTTTTTTAGCTGATCAAGTTATTTGCACAGATATTAATCTTGAAGGAATCTTGCAATTAATACAAAGAAATTTCGATAGAAATTTAAAATTCATTCGTAGTAAATTCAATGTAATGGAGTTGAATTTTTTGCAAACAAATTGGCCATTAGATGTACAAAAAAAATTTGATGAATCTTCAATTGTCCTTGCTGCTGATGGTACGATATAAATTTTCCATCATCGCTTGAATTATTTGAAAGATATTTTATTTTTTAATTTAATTATTGCAGTTATTTATGATGATGACATCACAAGGGGTTTCATTGAGACCCTGAAAAAATTATTGCATTCCAAATCATCAACAAAAACAATATATGTAAGTTTAGAAAAACGTTATGTATTTACAGTGGCAAATCTTGATTCAGTAGCTCCAATGTATGAAGAATTTCTTCGAATAATTAATCAACAAAAATTACCCTGGATTATTGAATATTTACCTCTTGATTTTCCACAATATTTTCATTACGATCGTGTTGATCAAATGATTTTAATGAAAATAAAAAGAAAATAAATTTAACACAAATAGAATTTTTTTCATAAAACTTTAATGATTTTAATTTTCATCCTCAAACTACTTATTTACAGTCACATTACATCTAAAATATCAAATAATAATAACTGAAAATTCAGTGAATAAAAATTTATTATACAATATTTAATTACTCATCTGAATGTTAAAAAAAAAAGTACAGATAAACAGTAATAAAAAAAAACTGTATGAGAATGGATTATTATTATTATTTATTATATTATGATTGAAAAAATTTGAAAAATTAATTGTTATTCAACAAAATTTTAATTGTTTATATTTTTTGGTTAAATTGACTGTGAAAATTTGTTGTCTAGAAAAATTATTCAATATTTACTAATATTATTTATAATAAAAATTAGATAAAAAAAAAAATTCTAAACAAATCACTTAACAACTAAAGCAAGAAGACTAATATTTTCTAAACAAAAAATTAGCGAGAGATTTGATTCTGTATTAAGAAAAAAAAACAAATTGATATGTCCTAATTTTTTTTTTTTTTTTAAACAAACTTAATAAACTTTTTACTTGAGAAAATAGAAAAAAAAAGTAATCAATCATCAATTTATTGGAAAAGATATGAAAATTGAGTTTAAAAAAAACTGTTTCCTTTTTTTTTTTGTTAACCACATAAAATTAAAAAAAAAATACTGTACAAAAAAAAAAAAAAATGAAAATTAATTTAATTTTTGTTTAAAGAATGTAGTAAGTAAAAAATAATAATAATTATTAAAGTTACACACTTTGATATTTTCATTTCCATGGTAAAATTGAAAATGAAAAAAAAAAAAAAAAGAAAACAATAAGAATAATTATCAAAAAATAATAATTAATAATATATATATTTTGAATAAAAAAAAAAAAGTATACCTAATGATCGCCATTTTGTGATAATTTTGGATTATTAACATTACCAGCTGGTACAACATCAAGAACAAGTTTTCTTTTGTGATATTCATTAGTGGAATTATTATCATTTGCCATTGATTTTCTTCTCAAAGGTGCTGAATTATTATCACAATTTTGTGACACTGTACTAGTACTTTTACGTCTTGCTGGAGCATCATTGCTAAATGGCTTTTGTGTGTCTTCAACTTTAATGCAAACTTCATCATTTTTTTTAGTAGCAACATTACCATTACTAATATTTGTTTTTTGTGTATTTTGAACTGTTGTAAAGTTATTTGTATTTTTCGTTGAATTATTTGATACATGTTTATTTATATTACTATTTATATTTTTAACAGCATTTGTTGTAGTCGTTGTAGTTGTAGTGTTAGTTGTTGTTGATGATGATGATGATGATGGTGGTGGTGGTGAGCCAATTGGTATTGTTGTCTTTCTTCTTGCATTTGTTTTTGATATTTCATTATTAAAATTTGTCTTAGCACTTGTATTATTTATTTTAATATTATCATTTGTTTGATGTACACCTGTTGTAACCCAATGTTCAACTTGTAATTCATGTGATTTTTGTAATACTTTACGTACATCATTATCTTCACCACCAATTTTCATAATATCTTGTAATTTTTGTAATATTTGATAAAGTGCAACTGGACTTATCAAGCCAAAATCAAATAAACTTGACATGTGTAATACAAAATTACGATATAAATTTTTCATTAATAATTCTTTACCTTTTTTTTCTAAAAACATATGACATGCTATTGGTATTTGACAATCACCAACATAGCCATGTTTCATAACATGCAAATTCCACATTTTCATTAATTCTTTTTCACCTTCATTGACATCAGTGAAGTCATCAATCATCATCATTGTTTTAGTTTGTAACCATCTTGGATCATTTTCACCTTCTGAATCGACATCCATTTCTTTTGGATATATTGGTAAACACGTTACAGTATGATGATAAAGTCTATTTAAAATAAAAATCAACGAGCTAATTAATAAATGATCTTTAAAAAGAGTTGTACTTGTAATAAAAGAAATAACAAATAAATACCTATTGTGGCCAGTAATATATGGTCTTTGGCTTTCAAATTCATTTTCATCAAGTTCAAGAAATTCTGATAAACTTGGTTTTGGTCTTTTTGGATGACAAACAACAATATTTGTAACACTTGTTCTACGTGTTGGTCCTGTTTTTGAATTTGTAACACCAGATGGTTGTGATATTAGCTCATGTGGACTACCAGCATATGAACCATCATAACATTCATTAATAGCAACATCAATACGTGCACCTTGTGCTATTGGTACATATGTAAATGTAAAACGTGAATGACATAATTTTAAATGTTTTAATAATGAATATAATTTTCCACAATCTAATGAACACCATGGACAATGTAAATCTTCACATGCTTCAGTTTGTTGACGGCTATTATTATTATATAAAAATTGATAAACAATTTGTTGTTGTTGTGTATCAGTTGTATCAATTTTTTCAACACTATTATTTGATGGCATTCTTGTTAATAATAGAGGACTAGAATTTGACAATGTAGAATTATTATTATTACTACTACTTGTGTTGTTATTGTTACTACTATTATTATTTGTTGATAAACGTTCCAGTTCACCTAAAATTTAATTAAAAAATTGATAAAAATAATGTTATGTTTGATTTAAATAATATAATAAACAATAAGATATAAACTAAATTACTATTGCCTGGACGATTTTCTTTGTTGTCATTATTAGGTAATGGTTGAATGAGTGTTGGTCTATCAACAAGACCATTGCTCGGTTCAGTTGTCCAATTGAGCCGTAATTTTAATGTTGGATGACGACTAAATACTTCAAATGGCTTACACTCAGTTATTTCAGGTACTGATTCCCATGAACTATGTTTTTTTGGACTTGATCTTACATTAGCTTGTACTTCTTGTAAACAAAGCTCATAATCGCCATCAATTAATAAACAACGATTATGTTTATCATAAACAATCAATTCAGAGCCATATAACTTAACATCTTCACTACCATTTTTATAACTTCCTGTTGATAATTTACGTTTCTTTTGTGCTGGTTCTGTAATTTTATTATTATTATTAAAAAATATTGGTTTAAGAAGATTTTTTTGTCACTATAAATCAATAAAATTACCTGTATCTAAATCACAATTATTATTATTACAGCTATTATTGTTATTTGTCATACAATGAACTCGTAAAAGTAACATATATGTCTTAGCAAGATGTCCATTATTTAAACTGAATGATTCATTTGGAATTGATACTGTTGGTGCTTTTGGTGGTGGTTGATTTTCAGATGGATTTATTGGTACTTCACTTGTTCCAACTGACACTTGCATTATTGGTGAACTAACATCTTTTCTTTTTTTATGACATATTTTAAGCAATAATGTTTCAACTTTAACTGGATCTTGACAGCCCTCAACTAATATTTTTATGATTATAATAAATTAATTATTTATTAATTATTGTTTTTCTTTTTTTAACTTACTTTTCTTATCGTAAAAACCTAAAAATGTTAATGTCATGTAGCCTTGAACACTTGGATTTTTATTAATATTATTTTTTGCCATTATTATATCCAAAAGTGTATCAATACGAAAGCCTCGTCGTGATTTGTGACTCCTAGACATTCGTTCTCTCATGTACGAAAGATTTCTATTAAGAAATATTGGCTATAATAGAAAATTTTTAAAAAAATATCAGCTTAATAATATTCACTCCGAATTTTAAATCAAAGATATTATTAATTTAAAAAATACTAACCGACATCTGATTTCTCGTCCTCAAAAAACGATAAATCTGAGTGGGTTCTGTAAAATATAAATTTATCATAAAAGTACATGATTATAAAACTTATTTTTACTTTTCAAAATTTTTATTTTATTCAATATTTTCAAGTAAAATTACAAAGAAGGTAATTGCAATATAATATATATGAGTTACTAGGTCTTTTCAGAATATCAATATAAAAAAAACGTAGGTTTATAGATAGAAAAATCTGCAGTGAAAAAAATAGGTCAGTAGTGGCCAAGTTGATAGCTTAAAATTGATTAAAAATGAAAAACAAAAAAGAGCTATTTTAAAATTAGGACATTGCTAATGGATCAATATCCATACGTGATTTTCATTAGATTTTCTTTTCATTTGTTTCAATTTGTTTAGAATTAGCAAGTTTAAAAAAATTGTCACTAGGTGGCAAATGATCGTTAATATTTTTTCCTTGACATTTGTTTGTTTAGAGTATTAGTATTATGAAAATTTTGCAGAATAGTTCGATCTTTCTGAGTTCAAACCGGGGTGTGATGACTCGTATGGTCTCGTGTTTCTACGAGAAGCCTGTGACGGCAACTCCTTGTTACGTATCAACAGGCCAAACATCTCTGATCCCGTTTCCAAAACTTCATTTGGATCCACTTATAATTGAAGAAACATAAAATAACAATGGAACTATAACTATCAACTACCCTCCAACATTAAGATCTCCTGATATACAAATCAACCTATCATGAATTACGACAAGCTTTCTTGGACTAGTCAAATCAAAAAAGAACAAAGATAATCTGCAAATTTTTACTATTAAATTGCCATGGAGTTGTGACCTTTATCCGTTTATTTCTTAAAGGGATTTCTTTGTTCTTTTTTCCCCTACTAAGTCGTTAAAACATAATATTATTATTATCCTTGAAAATACTCCCATGAAGAATGAAGATGATAAAAATACAACAGCAGATGTTTCTTTCCCATTTCTTAATTCACAAGGAAAAAAGCCGAAAGCGCAAAATGCAAATGACATTTTAAAAAAATAATGGTGACAGGTGTGTTCTATTACACATCCTATGTAATAAATAAAATTAAAAGAAAAAAAAAAAAAAGTTATTAGACGCGCGCAAAGTTGCTTCATCAAAATTGATAAGCTAGGTTATGTTTTTGGCTATTCTGTCTCTGTCAATTTAATGAAATTAATTAATTTTAAATAACAAACAAATAATGTGTCAAATAATATTTAAAACTCACTTTCAAATGCTTGAAGAAATAACTCATGATCCGCTTGAACAGGATCAATTCGCGGTAATTTTTGTCCATCTAACTCTTTGTCTCTCTTCTTGGGCGGCATTTTTCACTATTTTTTTTATAATATAATTATACTATTATTATTATGTATATTTTACAATAAAAATATCAACACTAATTTTGATTGCTCAATAACATAAAAATGAACAACAATATATTTATCAATCACAGTATAATAATAAGATTATTGAACCACTTTAAATGTAAATTTTCTAATTAATTTCTAATATAATTATTTAATAATAAATATAATTTCACTCCGCGCGAAAAAAAAGCTTCCGTTGAGGAGTCTGGCTGTGGCAGTGCAATGTTCACGGTATTATTCAAGTGTATTACAATAAATACATATATACATGAATATAAAACTATTAAATTCTTTGTACAAGCATCCGTATTATTATGACTGTGTGTAAGTTAATATTTTTTTTCTTAAATGGTCGACGGGTGAGTCTATGACATTGCAATATAGATTGGATTTTGCACACACAAAAATAAACTAAAAAACCCTGTCGATAATAAATCTTATCGGTAAGATAAATTACTATTTTTTTGTTCTTTAAATAATTATTCAATAGTTCAATAGATAAATAATTTAAATAGCAATAATAAATAAATTTATAATGAATGTCAAATAAAAACAAAAAAAATATCCCTTATAGCTTTTTATCTTTTTGTTTAGATTTATTTTTATAATGATAGCTTTATTCTGGATAAATTTAATATTTTGTAGCAATTTGGAGTGTTAAATAAGCTTATTTGTTTGTTTTTAATTTAATTTTTGCATTGAGTGAGAGAAAGAAAAACCTGATATCAAAGTCGCATTAAATTGTCACATGCTGGCGCCTCACTGACAATTTCCAGCTAAAAAAAAATATTTATAAAAACAATATATTTCAACACACACTGATATTTGACACATATATATATGAAAAACAACAGTAGGGGGCCCCCAGTGTCAAATTGACGATATATATTAACATTGGGGCATAATAAGAAGAGAAAAATGAACATGGCGTCCATTAGGTTATCACCGTGTGTCTAAAAGTGCAATTGTTTAACATTAATTATTGTGTTGTTCTGTGGTTTAAATTAATTGTTTATTGACTTATGCGGATCACCGTGTCGTCAAGAACACGTCAAGGAGGCTCAGTTATTTTATTGAGCCATCCACGTCGCGATAAACACCGGTGATCCGCGTGTGAACGGCATCGTAAACAGTGGTTTATTTTCTCCTTCAATTTTTCCCTTTTTATTGTCATTTTTTTTTCTCCCTTTTTTTAAAAAATATTTTTAAATTTTCATTTTTAACCACATACAAATTTTATTAAACATTTAAATCATTTTGACAAAATTCTTAATAAATAATAGACTCAATTTAACATAGAAATTTTAAAATTGAATTTTCATCCTGGATGCTGTAAATAATTGTGAAATAATTGAACTCAATTATCAAAAAACAATAATAATAATTTCAATAAATAATGTGATGATGAAATAATAATTTATAATCAAAAGTTTTTACTCCATTTACGGGGTTGTTGAGCAAGTTTTACGTTTTTGGAGAAAATATACATTTTTTTTTCTTCTTTTCTTTTTTTTTTCTACTATCGATATTGACACATACACAACACATACACAGTGTCGAAATAATACAACCTGGCCTCGTAATTGAAAAGTGCAATTTTCATTATTATTATTATTTTATTATTAATAAAAAAATAAATAATAATTATACTATAGATCGTTTTATTTAGTATTACTGCCAATAAATTTGGGGATCATTTGTTAAATGATTTTTAATAAACAATTTTCAATATTTAAATAAATTAAATTATAAATGTATTATTGTACTATTATACTAGTTTGAACAACCAGTTTTAAATAGAGAAATTTTTGTTTTTTAAAATTAAAAGAAAATAAAGGGTGTATGTGTCAGATGTGTTAATGAGATGACAGTGAATTTGGTTATTTGATAACATTAAAATGTAAAAAGAAAAAGGGAAAAAAATATTACAACAATACCAACAACAAGTTATTTACTTTTGAGTAATAGTATGATTATTTAAGGAAAGTAAATTTATAAGGAAAAATAAAATAGGAAAAAAAATTTAAGTGAAATTAAGTGATAAAGCACATATGCCACCAGCCGGGTTATTTGCCTTGTCAACTTTGATGGACCACGGACAACCTGATGCTCGTCATCGGAGCGAGCGATTTTTAACATATTCAGAAAATGGTACGACATCAATGACGGAAGAAGTAGCAGCAACAGTAACAACAACACCAACAACAACAACAGCAACATTATCAAGAAGATATCGTAATGTTAACAGAGATAACAATTGTTCCATTGGGTAATTACTAATTAAATTAATAGTGGTAAAAAAGATTATTATTCAGTTGATTATTGGTAAATTTAATAATGAAAATAATTAATTAATATAGTTACGGATATAATCAGGATCATACATCAACAAATAATATGTCTGACAGTAGTGAAACACACAGTGGTGACATATCAGCAAGAACTATATCTCAACACACAAGTCCATCACATGGAACAACAACGACAACAACTTACTCATCATCTTATTCTAAAAATGATGATAATCCAGAAATATTTACAGTAGCATTTAATTACATTGCTAAAAACGATGATGAGCTAGAATTATATTGTGGTGAAAAAGTTGAAGTATTATCAAAAGATTCAAAAATATCTGGTGATGATGGATGGTGGACTGGTAAAATACGTGGAAAAGTTGGTATATTTCCATCAAATTTTGTTGTTGAAACAGCATCTATTGATAAATTAAAACCACTTGAAATTGATTTTAAAGAACTTGAAATAAATGAAATTATTGGAGTTGGTGGTTTTGGAAAAGTTTACAGGTAAAATATATATCAACTTAACACATAAATAATTAAATACAAAAAACTATATATTTTAATTTTTCTTTTTAGAGCAATTTGGCAGAATCATGAAGTTGCTGTTAAAGAGGCACGTCAAGATCCTGAAGAAGAGCCAAGTGTAACATTAGAAAATGTACGCCAAGAAGCAAAACTTTTTTGGTTACTTAAACATGTTAATATTGTACAATTAGAGGGTGTTTGTTTAAAAATGCCCAAAGATTTATGTCTAGTTATGGAATACGCTCGTGGTGGAAGTTTAAATAGGGTTTTAAATGGTCGTAAAATACGTCCTGATGTTCTTGTTGATTGGGCAATTCAAATAGCAAGAGGTATGGATTATTTACACAATAAAGCTCCAATAAGTCTTATTCACAGAGATTTAAAAAGTTCTAATGGTATGTTTATATATTTAACAAAACAAATTAATTAAAATATTTTAAAATGATTCAAGTAATAATTTAAAATAAAATTTAAATTACAGTATTATTGAGTGAACCAATTGAAAATGACGATTTACAATGTAAAACATTAAAAATAACTGATTTTGGACTTGCACGTGAAGTTTATAAAACAACAAGAATGTCAACTGCTGGTACTTATGCTTGGATGGCACCAGAAGTTATTAAACACAGTATATTTAGTAAAGCCAGTGATGTTTGGAGGTAAATTTAATTGATAATTAACATAATTTAAATTGTAATTATTAATTTATTTATTTATTAATTATATTATTTAGTTATGGTGTATTACTTTGGGAACTTCTTACTGGTGAAACACCATACAAAGGAATTGATGCTTTAGCTGTTGCTTATGGTGTTGCTGTTAATAAATTAACATTACCAATTCCATCAACTTGTCCACAACCTTGGAGTTATTTAATGGAAGCTTGTTGGTCATCTGACAGTCATCAAAGACCAGGTTTTTCAGAAATACTTGGATTACTTGATGAAGTAAGAAATGCATTTGCTTCAACTCCTCATGAATCATTTCACACTATGCAAGAAGATTGGCGACTTGAAATTGCAGAAGTTCTTCATGGATTGCGCATGAAAGAAAAGGTATTTTCGTTTTTATTTTTTTATTAATATTGAAAATAATAAATGAAGATAGAAATGATATTTATAAAACTATTAAAATATAATTTTTTATTTAATGCTTGCTTAAAGGCATGTCGTTCACTGGAAGAGGTAAGAAATTAAATGAAATTATTGATTAATAATTTTATTGAAAAAACTGTTAAAATTATTCTAATGATTTTATAATAGAAATATGTTTTAAATTATAATTTTATTTTGTATTTTTAATTTTTTTTTTTAATATGTTTTTCAAGGAATTGCGTTGTCGAGAAGAAGAGCTAACAAAAGCAACAGTACAACAACGTGAAAAAGAAGAACATTTACGATTACGTGAGGAAGAATTAAAAGCAAGAGAAATGGAATTACTTGAGCGTGAAATATCTGTTATAATAATACAACAAAGAGGCGCAACGCCTACACCCAATGAAAGAATAGGAAAATTTAAAAAATCTAAATTAAAACTTAACAAGAAAGAACCTGGTAGTACAATAAGTGCACCCTCCGGTAAGTTTTATCTTTAATTTACAGATTAACAATAATCATATATCTGTATTTTAAAATTATGTTAAATAATTGATTGGTTTATTTTTAATCTAGATTTCAGACACACGTTGACAGTAACACATCAACCTGTTGATCGAGGAACAAACCGTAATCCATCAAGGCCAACAAGTCCACCAGGATCACCAAGTATTCCTCGACTTCGAGCAATTGCATGTAAGTCATCAACACCTTAATTATCTGATCAGTAGTATTTATATTTAATATATATTATCACATTGATTCGATTTAAAGTTTTTTTTTTTATAATTTATAAATTATAAATATACAGAAAAAAATGTTTAGAATTGTCTTTTTAAATACCACATGTTAATTGCCACGTAGATTTTTTAAAACTTGCTTTTAATTGAAAAAACAATTTATTTTTGTTTTTTTTTTTTTTTTTTTTCATTCAAATTTAAAGCATGGTGTGTTTTTTATTTTTTTATTTTTTTATTTGAATAAAGTATTTTTTTTTTTTGTCAAAGTGGCCACGAAGCAAAGAATGCTGATTGTTTTTATTTTTTTATTATTTTTTTTAAAATTATTATTTCAAATTACAATTCATTATTATTATTTTAAGTAGTAATTTTTCAAAGTAGTTAGAATTTTTGTGTTTTTTGTTTATTTCCCTCGACAACGACGATGACGACGAAAAAAAAAAAAAAAAAAACAAAACAAATTTCAACAACGTACAGTACCGGCAGACGGTGTTAAGGGTAAAACATGGGGACCATCAACGTTGCATCAACGTGAACGTGGTGCAATAATACCACAATCACCGAATCCATCATCACCAGGTGATAAACGTTGGTCAAGATCAGCACCGGATTTAGAGAAACCATCAAAATCACGTACAATGATTATGGCAAATGTACATCAACGTTCAGCAGCACATCATCAAGAAATAGGTAACCCATCAACAAGAAAATTGTATTCATCAGTGAATAATTTAATTGACGAATCAACATCAACAACAGCAACAACAACGCCGACAACAACATCATTACAATTAAATAAATTATCAAGTACAGTGTGTAATTATGAAATAACACACATTAATAATGATAATAGTAAAAAACCAACAACAATTAAAATTTTAGATACATTACAAAATGATAAAAATTATGAATATCATAAATTAACATGTTGTTTAAATGATGATAAATTAAAATTGGATATGGGTAAAAAATTAATATCATCATCATCGGGTAAACAATTATTAACTCATAAACAAATTGATAATAATAATACAACAATAACAAGTAATAATTTTGTACAGAATGTTGCATCAAGTCTTGTTGGTACAGCAAAACGTGTACATAATAAAAAACGTAGTAAATCAAAGGATTTTAAACGTCGTGATAGTTCAGAATCGCGTTTAACTACATTAGCTGATTTTTTTCGTTCACCATCATCATCACGTAAGAGTTCATGTGGTCAAACAAGTAATGAACAAAAAAATTCAATATCATCATCATCATCAACAACGAAAAATAAATTTAATAGTAATAGTAATAATAATAATAATAATAATAATAATAATGATAGTAGTAGTAATAATAATAATGGCTCAGAGTCTAGTCTAGATAATAATAATTCATTAATTAATAAAAAGAAACGAGTTAATCATAAATCACGTACAAAATCGCCATTACGTGTTTTAAATAAATTACGTGCTTGGGGTAGTCGTGATGAGCTTGATGGTAAATTACAAAGTAATATGAAAATTGCTTACGATATACTTGATGATACAGTATCAGTAAATAGTATTGATATTGATTGTCATGATACAAATTTAAAAAACAACAATGTACCAAGTTATTTGACAGCGAATTCACGTGAATGCATTGATTTTGATAATTTAGAAGCTAATTTAATTGATCTAGATGGTGAACAATCAAACCCATCAAGTACTGTATCGAAAAATTCATTAAAGTTTTTAGATGAATTTGATAGTAATAATTGTCCGAGATCATCATTAGATAGTACTAGAAGTAAATCAAGTAATGATGAGTTTTTTGATGATACAAATGATAAATATAAAAGTCATGAGTATCTTGTTGACATTAATGATGATGATGATGATAATGAAAAATATGATAATTCAAGAGATAAATTTGATGAAACTTTGACTGAATCATTAGTTAATATTAGCCAAAATATTAACTGTACAGAAAATATGAGTTCTGATGAATCAGCATCATCAGATATTCTTGCGACTGATAAATTTTTTCGTAAAGATCATTAGTTATTTTTATTTTTGTTTTATTATTATTTTTTTTCTTGTTATTTTAACAGTCAATTTTGCTATTTGTGTTATTGAAAAATGAAAAATATTTTGTTTTTTTTTTTTTTTTATCTTTTATATATTATAGTTTATTATTTAAAAAAATTATTATCATTTTTTTATTATTCTTTTTATTATGCATCAATGAGAATATTTTATCAAAAAAAAAAAATTTCATATTTCTTTATCGCAGGCCTTTCCGAGGAAAACATCCATACTGCGCGTAAGTTCGTATATTAATCATTAAAATAATTTGTTACAATTACATTATTATTTTTTCGTTAAAAAAAAGGCTCATTATATTATCCCATAAGAAAATTAATATCGTAATAATTTTTTTTTAATTGTCTGTATGCGTCATATTATTATTATTATTTTTTCCTATTTAGAATGCATGAATTTCTTTTTTTTTCGCGCTAGATTTTTATTTAGTTTCATTAAAATTCCCATTTTTTTTATGACGTGTTTCCGCTCGTTGCAATCATGAGTATTTTCTTAATTTAAAAAAAATATATATCATCATCTAGGTACTCCATCACATTGTCAATTTTTTTTTTCAATTTAGAAAAAGTAATAATAAATTTTAATCACACATAAATTCACGTATGACACAAATTTTTGTTTATTTTTTTTTTCTTTTTGGTGAGGGACCAGTTTAAAAAACTTAAGTTTATTTTAAGAGTCAAGCACTGGCTGGTGGAGAGCCTGCTCAGGCTGAAGATGATGAACAAGCCGGTGTTGCGTCGAAAAAAATTTAAAACTAAACAAAATTGTTGCTTTCTTTTTTTTTATTTTCATTCAAATATAATTGACATAAATTAAAAAAAAAAAAAAAAAAAAAAAAAAAAAAAAAAAAAAAAAAAAAAAAAAAAAAAAAAAAAAAAAAAAAAAAAAAAAAAAAAAAAAAAAAAAACAAAATATATTAAATATCGAAAACACAGTTTATCTTTGGTGTTGGTTTTCTCTTTCGTTATTTAGAGTCCAATAACCATCTAACAATTGAATAAATAATAATTATAATATTAATAATAATCACTATAATAATTATCAATAATAAACAACAACAGCGGAAATAAATTGCAGATCCAACTGCCTTATTTTATTATCAAAATTTGTTAAAGCTTTTGCCCACTTATCAATAGTAAATTAATTCAAATTTTATTTATTTATTTTTTTTAATAATTTTGATGTTTTGTTGACTAAATAAATATCAATTATTATCAATTATTATGAATAGCAACTTTTAAGTGTTTGCTAAACAAAAAATTATAAATCGAAAAATACAAAAAAAAAAAAAGAAAATAGTAATATGCACATTTTATTAGTTTTTTTTTCGAATTTTTTTTTAATTTCATTTTGTAGAAAAGAGATCTAACTTTTTTAAATTGATACGCACATGCACACTTGTATTTAGACATAGAAATTTTTCTTCAATAAAAAAGCTTTTCAGTTGGACTCGTTTTGTTATGTTTTAGTTAATTTTTTTATTAAATTTACGCTCGGTTTTATTGCGATTATTATTTGTAGATTAGAAATAATTTTTTTTAATTCTTTTTTTTTTAATATATTTGTTGGTTTTTTGTTATTCATTTGAATCATTTATTATGTTGTTGATAACCGAGCGTAAAAAACCAACCTGCATGCTAATCCAAAAATGTCTTAATAATTTAATTGGTTGTGGTATTATTTATTTAACAATAAAATTAAAAAAAACAAATTCATAATCAAAAGAAAAAAAAATTAACGTTCAGGAAAATACATATAATTTACCATACAATTTATTAAAACAATCATTAAATTTCCACGCATGTAAAACAAATCAGAATAATTAATTGATAAATTAAATAATAATCATACTAAAATTGCATGAAATAAAAGAAGTCAATATTAAAATTAATAAAAGCAATAAAATTTGGCTATTGTTGCCGGCAAAATAAAATATTTCATAATTAATATTTTATAATTTAAAAAAAATAAAGGTAAGGCGAAGCAATGAAAAACAAGCTTATGCTTATGCCCGCTGAATTAAATACAAAATGAAAAACCTAAAAAAATTCGTGCGAATGATTTTTCATAATAAAAAAAACAAAAAAAAAATTAGTCTTTTTGTTGAGAAAAAAAGCATAAATATTTTTTTATAGATTATTCAACACAGTCATCGGAAATACCACCATCAGACTGGATGACAACAACAGAGTATCCAATGAAGCCAGGTGTAACTGGTCCATTTATAATGCCAATGCCACTGCCATTGCCAACTCTATACAATGGAGAATCAAAAAGACCAAAGTTAGGGCCAATTGAATTGTTATTATACAATATTGCTGCAATGCTTGCTGGTTTTGCAAGTGGTTTTGATATACGTATGACAAATGTATCACCCATTCATCCAAGATTACAACCGAGAAGTATTACTGCTAATGCTAACAATGTTTCAATTGAAAATGAAGAAGAACCATCTCCAAGATGGTGGTTTCAATCAGATACTGGATCAAATCGTAACTCAGCATATCTAGGACCAGATTATGAATTTAGTTCAACAAGTGGATATCCTCATAATACGTACCATGGTCCTGCAAGACATTACAGGTATTTTAAACATTTTTTTTCTTTTATAATTTTAATTGATAAATAATATAATTGTCATATTTCTTTGATTAAAATGATTAATTACAGGCCATTTTTAAGTAATATGGGTGGTATTGGATCAGGTCTACCGTCAAATGTCATTGATAAACCTTTACGTTTTACTGATTCACCACAACATTATGCTAGTAATTGTGGCTCAAATGTACCAACACCAAGCCCAAGAAGAAAAAGTTCAAGTACAAGTAATGAAGAAGCTTATTCACCAGAAACTGGAAGACTTGAAAGAATTGAAAGGATTGATAGATCTGATAGAATTGAAAGAGTACCAAAAATTTATATGGGTAATGTACCATCTTATCAAGATTATGGACCACCAGCTTATACCATTGTGCCTCAAGATTACTATAGACCGCATGATTCGGCATATTTTATGACATCTGATTATCAGTAAGTTTATTTATTTATTTATTTATTATTAAATATTAAATAAATTAAAATTTTTTGTTTACATTAACAGTGATAGAATGATTGAATGTCCTGATTTCCCACATGCATATGACAATCCAAGCAATAATATAATTAGAAGTGGAAATAATAATAATCGTATATCATCATATGGACATAATCGTACATCATCAAATGTATCAAACACAAGTACCTCAAGTCAAAATAATATTAATCCAACATTTCATCTTGAAGATGAATCAGAATATTTACCATATTCATCAACAAATTATTATCAAAGATCAACATCATCAAATTATGCTAATCATGATTATAATTCACCGTACCTGACACGTCAAAATTCCCATGATTCAACGACAAATGATAGACCAAGTAATCTTGAAGTTGTTGGACGTCTTAGATCAAGTTTAAAAAGATCAAATTATTCATATAATTCAGGTAATAAATGTACAAGTAAAAATAATTCTGGTTCTGGTACACCAACAAATCCAACACCACCAGATTCACTGACATCTGAAGATTCAAGTTATGTATCAGCTAAAGATAGTCAAATATCAATTAGTAGAGTTAGATTTTCACCAGTGACATTTGATTCACGTGATTTACAACGTGAACATCGTGATGATATTATTGCTCAAGATAATATAACATCACCTATACAAACAAATCGAAGAATTAGTAGAAATCGTAAGCCCAGTATTTCTGATCTTGAAAGAGAATTTTTATCATAGCATTGGCTTATTTAATTTTTTTTTTTTCATCAAAAACACTGCTTCAGCAGAAAAGTCAAGTGGCAAAGGTGTAATATATTATATATCATGCATTTACATTCCATGTGGATAATTAATAATAAATAATAAATTTTTTTTTTTGAATTTTTAGTCATGCAAAAAAAAAAAAAAATAATTAATCAAAAAAATATTTTTTTTTCATATAAATCACTTTATGACGATCATCAGTATTGAAAAAAAAAATAAACACACGATATTTTGTGTAAATTTTATTATTGAAAATGTGTGTGTTAATTGTACGAGTTGATATAAATGATTGAATATTTTTTTTTATATATTAAAATACAATTTATATGAGAAAACACATTGTAAATGTTCTTTGATAAAAAGATATTTTGCGGTGCTAGTATTAATGTACTTAAAAAATTATGTGAATGATGAATATATAAAATGATAAAATGACAAAGAATAGGCTTCCATGATAGTTAAATGATATTGTCATGTAAAAGAAAAAAAAGAATACAAAAAATATTTTAATCATCACTTGTTAAAGTGATAGTGCTAACAATTTAAATGATGATATTTAAGAAAAAATGTTAATTGTGTTACAATTTGATACTTGGCAGCTAACCATGTAATATTTGTTGGGTAATATTGGTAAAAAAAAAATGCCAAAAGTGCTAGTCTAAGCCCTGAATATATTTATTTATATTTTAAAATCCCAAACAAAACGTGTAGATTTAATTGATCAGGTCTGCAGAAATTAATTTTGTAAAATTCTTATCATACAAGTTGCAACTTAGTAATAAATTTTTAACGACAAAAAACAAAAGTTAATGAAATAAAAACTCAGTTGTGTTTATAATACTCATTTTTAAAAAAAATGTCTATATAGTAATTAGGATTTTTTAGATAATAAAAATTTTAACTTAATGAGTTTTAATTTAATCAAGTGATTGTAATTATAATTTTTTTTTCATTCCACATGTTCAGTCATACAGTATTTATTTATTTGTACTAATTTTTTTATTGTTTATATTTTCATTTTAATAAGACAAAATTATTTTTTAAAAGTGCAATGTTTTTTTTTAAATTAAAATTTAAATAAATAATTTTATTAAAACATTTTTCATTTAAAAATTTTAACTGCGCTGTCTGATCTGCACGAAAAACTTATGTATTTTTTCAAGTATTGTAAATTACTATACATAATGAAAAATTAAAAGCAAAAGATTTATAAATAGCAATTGAAAATATTAAATAAAATTAAATAACAAATAAATTAATTAAAAATGTAATGAGCATCACAAAATAAAATTGATGCAAAAATTTATAATTTAGAAAAGAAAATAAAAAGAAGAAAAAAAAAGAATAATAAAAAATTGATACTAAAACCTTTCTTTTGTTTTATTTTTAATTGACTGATTAATTAATTTATTGTATCTATTTTATTTATTCATTACAATTAATCAATGAAAAATTTTAGTGATGGAAAATAATTGTGAATGCAAAGAATCATCAATTGAAGAGGGAATTTTCGGTGAATATTTTCCATCAGAAAATGTAAAATATACATCAACAGAAATTACTGATGAAGATGCTAATGATTCTCCAAAACCAGTCACCATTAAATCATACAAATTAATTAATAAAAATCGTATGGAAGTTACACTGATAACGTGGGGAGCAACGATTGTATCAATAAAATGTCCTGATAAGTATGGTGAAATTGAAGATGTTGTTCTTGGTTTTGATAATTTAGAAAATTACATGAATAAAAATATAAATGAATACATTGGATCTGTTATTGGCAGATGTGCTAATAGAATAAAAGCTGGAAAATTTACAATTGATAAAAAAGATTATAAATTATCACTAAATGATGGTGATAATCATTTACACGGTGGAGTATGTAAAATAGTATTTTTTTTTTTTAAACAATACAATAAATTAGTGATATATATTTTATACTTGATAAGAGCAGAATAAAGGTTTAGGCAGACAAATTTGGGATTCATTTATTGATAATTGTTGTGTTGTTATGACTTATCTTAGTCCAGATGGTGAAGAAGGATATCCTGGTGATGTTTTAACAACAATTAAATTCAAATTAACACAACAGAATAAATTAGAAATAAATATACGTGCAACAACATCAAAGCCAACAGTTTTAAATTTAACACATGGAATTTTATTTAATTTAGCTGGTCATGTAAGTTTATTGCAATAAGTACTGATAATAAATTTACCATTTTATTTACTATTATCAATCAGAATGCTGGAGAAAAAGAGCTGAGGAAACATTTTGTATCATTAAATTGTGATCGTTGGATTTTTACTGATGTTAATTATCCAGTTCCCACTGGTGGTATACGTGGTGTTGGTGGTACTGTAATGGATTTGAGAATTCCAAAAAATCTTGGAGATGCTATGGACGAAATACCACCAGCTGGAATTGGATTTGATCATAATTATTGTGTACTTAAAAGTTGGCAACCTAGTTTGACATTTATGGCACGAATCAATCATCCAGATAGTGGAAGAGTTCTTGAGATTTATTCTAATCAACCTGGCTTACAATTTCATACTTGTTCTAATTTTCCACTTTTAAAAAGTGATGATGGTAATGACGATGATGATACAGTTACACAAGTTAGCTATGAAGAAATATTAGATAGCAAAAAATTTGATGAACTAGAGAGTTATGCAAGTTATGATGGTGATGAAGAAGCTGAAAATTTTCATCCACGTTCAAATTTGATAAGTGATTTTTCACAATCTGATACGGAAACAATGTTATCAACAACAAATTCTTTATTATCTTTTATACCAGGAAAAAATGATTCTAAATATACGAAATTTTGTGGATTTGGTATACATCCACAGAATTATCCAAATGCTGTTAATATTGTAATTTTAATTATTCATTTATTTCCAAAATAAATCAATTAAATTATTATTAATTAATTTATTTCTTTTAGAAACATTTTCCATGCTCAATTTTACGACCTGGTCAAGTTTATTGTCATGATTTAGCATTTAAATTTGGAATACAATTAAAAAATTACATTTAAACTTATTGTTATATTAAAGTAATATTTATTTATCTTTCTATTTAATTATAAAAAATATATTTTTATTAAAAAACTACTTGCCGGAATTACGCTGTTGTCTTGTATAAATTTAACAAAGTTTTTTTTGTAAATGCATTAGAATAATAATACAATAAATAAAATTGATAGAAAAAATAATTAAAACACAATTAAATAAATAAATAAAGTCAAATTAATAGTATATATATGTTAATTTT